>APFE030609700.1:0-20652 GCA_000404065.3 Pinus taeda
CATGCCATAGTTGACCAGGCGTTGACCGCGCATATAGGAGGGATGTTTCCGCTGCGGGATAGGTGCTTGTCCATGCTTGGACATTCCTCTTTTCGCCCATACCTTTCGCTCTGGCTTGGCTGTCATGCCACATGTCAAACGATAAGCCATTTACAGGTTGTTGAGACTTCCTGTAGTTATTTAGGCCAAAAATCCTAATTTATTAACACAAACCCCCTAAATCAATTTAAATGCAATTCAACAACTATAAAACTATTAATTAATTAATTTCCAAGGCATTTGAGGAATAAATGATGAGAAGAGGTAGGAAATGGTCATGTTTTGGGAGGGAAAAAGGGTCATAGAATGGTACCAACACCCTTCATGTACTTTCTGATTTATTCCTACCTACTTGTTCTGTTAATTAACAAGTTATTTACCATGTAAATACTGGAAATAAATACAAGTACATGCTCACACATTACAGATTATCAACTGAAGGAAGCAAAACAAGCACACAAGTGACATTGTTGTTTTTGGACCAATGTCCCTGGAAAAACCCAATGCGGGAAAACCGGTGCAGCTATTTGAGGGTTTTATTATTATGCAGTTTCTGAATACAATCTGGGTGCCAAAACCGGCTCACCCAACAGAGAATAATCTCGGCAGTAGTACCTCTCCTTCGGAGATAGATGCTCTAGCTAACCCCGAATAAACACTCTGGCAGCTCCTCAGCTCCAATTTGCCCCACGAAAAACCCCAACGTCAGCCTCTAGGGACTGCGTCAGCCTCTTTTGCCCTCTGCATCAGCTTTCCCGGCAGTCCCGACAGTTCCCGGTAGTTTCGGCTGTTCCTGGCAGTTCTGACTTCTGCTCTCTGAGTCAGCTTTCCGGCTGTTCTGGCAGTTCCCGGCAGTTCCGGTTGTTCCCGACAGTTCTGGTTGTTCTTGACAATTTCGACTTCTGCCCTCTGCGTCAGCTTTCTTGGTTGTTTCGATAGTTCTCCGCAGTTTCGGTTGTTCCCAGCAATTTCGGCTTCTGCCTTCTGTGTCAGCTTTCCTGGTTGTTCCGGCTGTTCCCGATAGTTCCAATTGTTCCCGACAGTTTTGGCTTCTACCCTCTACGTCAACTTTCTCGGCTGTTGCGCTAATCCTCTCGGCACTATCTCTGCCTCTCTGCTTCTGTATTCACTGCCCCTCAATTGCAACTTTGATCACTCTCTCGACTTTCTCAGCAAACCCTGCCCCAGAAATTCGAAATTTTGATCAACTCGGTGTGTTCTCCAAGTTACCCTCAAGCCTCCTCTTATACTTTTCTCGTTGACAGATCAACGATCGAGATTAAGTCCCTAACTAAGTAACCAGATTCGTCCTATAGGCCCCACGAATCCGAATCCATTGTGTCCAACACGATTCTCTCGAAATTCGTGTCCAAAAAACATGACACGTCGTGTCCTTTTTTGCCACGACGAATCCTACTGCGTGTCACGATTTTGGCAGCATGTCACGATTTTGGGAATGGTGTCCTGTTTTCCAGGACTTGCTAGGCGGAAAAAGTGACTTGCGCGGGTATGAAAAGGGCGTATTTGCTCATTACAGCCACGCATATTTTCATTTGGCAAGTGTTTTGTGAGTTGTTGGCAAGTGGAGAAGGGTTTGCAACAAGGAGTTAAGGGAGTAGAGCATTCAACAAGGAGATTCAAGCACCAGGTAAGTGCATTTCACCTCCATTTTTTTGCATTTCTTACAATAGTTTGTATATGTTTTTTTGTTTACAAATTTGTGCATGCTTTGTTCATTTCTTTTACAGTATTCATGGCTCAATCAAAGGCAGCAGTTAGGGGGCAAAGGAAGGGCAAGAATGTCATGGGTGGAGATGCCCCTCCTCCCCCAATATTATCAAAGTCTGCTGCAAGTAATGTTGAGGGAAGAGGAGGACCTAAAGACAATGATAAATATCCATTGTGGAAATATGTCACAAGAGAGGATGGGCCAAACACCAAGGGAAAGGGAGGAGGCAATGTGCAATGGAAATGCAACTTTTGTCACATTTATTTCAAAAGCACATATTACCGTGTGAAATCACATTTGTTGGCTTTACCGGGTTGTGGGATTGGAGCTTGTAAAGCTGTTTCTTTACAAAAGAGAAAAGAATTGGAAAAGGAGGCCAATGTTGGTATGGAACATGTGGCTTCAAAATCAAGAAAACCCAAGAATAAAGACCCCCTTCCATTTTTGAGGAAAGCCACCACCAAATTTCCATTTGAGAGTTCTACTTCTACTAGGGGACAAGCATCAAAAAGAAGAGCACTTGGTCCAATGGACAAGATTTTCCAAAAAGAGAGACGGGAAGAGCTTGATCTCACCATTGCCTTCTTTTTCTATCAAAACTTCATATCATTTAATGTTGCACGTTCACCTCTATTTATTGAGATGTGCCGAGCTCTAACTCAAGGGGCTTCAGCAGGGTATGTGCCTCCTGGGTCAGAGAAGCTGAGAACCACATTGTTGATGAAGACAAAAAAAGAAGTGCAAAAAATGCTTGAGCCTATTGTAGCATCATGGCCAACATTTGGGGTTAGCATTGTTTCTAATGGATGGACAGATCCAGCACGACACCCAATCATCAACTTCATGGTGTCTTCCTTGAGTGGTCCAGTTTTCATGAAAGCAGTGGATACACTTGGCGAATACAACGATGCACAATTTTATTGGTGAGTTATTTATTAAAGTTATTGAAGATGTAGGTGTTGATTCTTGTGTGCAAATCATTAAAGATAATGCACCTGTTTGCAAGGCTGCTAGCATGATTGTGGAAGCTCAATATCCACAAGTGTTTTGGACACCTTGCATTGTCTATTCATTGAACTTAGCATTGAAATCCATTGCTTCTGATGTGCTTTGGATTGGAAGCATTATTGAGGATGCAAGACATATCCGTAACTTTGTACAAAATCATACAAATGCCCTCACTATCTACAAGGAGTACAACAATCTATCATTGTTGAAGATTGCTGATACACGATTTGCATCTTCATTCATGATATTGAAGAGGTTGAGGGAGGTCAAGACTGCTCTTGGGTCCATGGTTATTTCTAAGTTTTGGTCTTTTTGGAGAAAGACAGATCAGGTAGCCTCTAAAAGAGTGAAGGACACAGTGCTAGATGATGCTTGGTGGGAGAGGGTAGATCTAATTATTCGGATCATGGACCCTATCATTTCTTTGTTCGAGTTGCAGATACAGACAAACCCATCCTAGGAGAGGTTTATGAGGGATGGGATTCCATGATTGAGTCTGTGAGGAGCATTATTCTACAGAGTGAGTGCCCCGAGTATGAGACATCACCGAAGGCCTTCTGTGATACCATACATGATATTCTTGTCAGCAGATGGGACAAGAATTGTACACCTTTACATTGTTTGGCTCACTTATTGAACCCCAAATACTACAGCCATGAGTGGCGGAATGGTGGACCTTCCCGCAAATTCCCTCCTCACATGGATGGTGAAATCTCACAAGGGAGGAAAGAGGCATTTAGGCGGATTTATCAGAATAGTGCATTGCTTGTTGAGGTGGAGGATGCCTTTGCAGAGTTTTCCACTGGCAGTGGTCGATTTGGAGGTTATGATGTGATTAGAGACAGGGGGCTAAGAAGCCGTATTCTTGGTGGGCAAATCATGGGGCAACAAGCCCTCCTCTTCAGCAGTTAGCCATGAGGTTCCTCTCTCAGGTGACTTCATCCTCTTGTTGCGAGAGGAATTGGAGCACATATGGGAATTTGTATAGTGTGAAGAAGAGTAGGCTTGAGCAGTCTAGGGCAGAGACAATGGTGTATGTGCACACCAACCTTCATCTTATTTACAGGCAAAGGGAAGAGTGGTTGAGGGGAAAGACAAAGATGTGGGATGTCTTTGCTGATGATATGGGTGTGGACACCAGTGTTGAGTTGGCATTGGCCAACATGGATCTCAATGATCCAGTGCTAGCGCCTATTAGATTTGATGACTTAGAGGTGTCAACCTCCACACCAACAGATGCAGAGGCGACTATGGATACAGGGGAGGAGGAGGATGCAGAGGAGAGCAGTGGGGACCATGATGATGAGGACAGTGATGCTGATTCTGATGCTGATTGATGCCTTGAGGCTTGTATACCGTAGTTGTTTTATATTTTCTATTTCTATTTGCCATTGGCATTGCACCAACACTACCTATGTAACACATTTTGATTTGATAACTTAATGAGAAAACTATAGTTGTCAGTGTGTTTATCTTACTATCTTGTAGTTGTAAGTTGTCTTTCAGTTATAACTTATGAATTATGAATCATGATTTAATAGATTTATCATTTATGTGACTAGTACCACTGACATGTTTTTGAATTTTGTATGTACTTTGCATGCTACTATGTTTGAAATCAATAAATTTTGTATCATTAATTAAAATTTGTGTAAGAAATTCTATTTTAATTTATATATATATATATATAATATATATTGAATATATATATATATATATTATATATATATATATATATATATATATATTTTAATAAAATAATATATAATGAATCCTACGTGTCTTGTTTCGGGGGGTCGACGTGTCCGAATCCGACACCACGAATCCCGAATCCTACAAATCCTGAATCCTCGTGTCAGGTGACTTAGTTTTTAGCCATTAAAAAAAAACAATTTTTTTTTTTGAAATATTTTGTCAGACTTAGTCTTGGCTCAAGGATTGGTCATATTTCCAAATTTTGGTGTATTTCGCTAAGGCTAATATATTTTTGATGTGGGATTAATATTTATCATTTTTATATGGTTAAACATGCTTAAATGTTCATTAGAAGATTAGCTATATGAAAGTGATAACTGGTTAGCATTTAAAATTGCATGGTTATTTAAAGCATTTAAACTTTTGAATTTTAATTGCTGGAATATTGTTAAGGCATTGTGCATTTGTCGATTATCTCGCATTTGGTAAAATTAATCTTTGCTTGGGTTATTTGATGATAAATGATTGTTTTACAAGGTTCATATTTCTACAACATTTAATAAATAATCATTTAATCATTAACTCCACAAGGCATTGGTACATTAATTTCTAAAATCAATCAGGTGCTAAATTGCCTTGCTGTGTCTCCCAACCCAACTGGTCCATAGTTGGTCTTCTTTTATCCCAAAAGGTCTACCCCCCTTAGCCTCGGGAGACGGCTTAAACAGAGAGATCGGGGATTAGGGTGACAGCGCCCGCTTTGAGCGTTGTTGTGTTGCCTAGACAATTTGTGCGACAACACATGTAAGTACATTTTAATGCTATTCTTTCTTTCTAGTTTTGTCACATACATTGTTGCTGGGATTTCACTATACTAGGGCTTATTTGCTGCATATTTTATGGGAAGTTGTGGAAATTTTGTTTCTGGATAGTAAATGCTTCATGTATGGGCCATGTATAATGAATGAATGTTCCTAGGGATGTTTCATTACTGAAATTCATCTTGACAAGTCATTTATTTTGCAAAACGAAGTATAAAGTTTTGAAGTTGCTTTTGCTACTGCCCTAGTGCCAAGCGAAGTTGTCTTTGAGGCCTCCTTGACCTAGAAAGTTCAAAGATCCATAGTCATAATTCTACTTGACTCCAATCTCCCTAAAGGATTAGTCATTGGTCCACCCAAAGGTGATCACCTTAAACCTTTCTTCCTTCTCCCCTTTCCTCTTCTCTAGTCCTCTAGGTCACCTAGGGAAACAATTATCTCATGATCTAGCCATCCAAAAACTTCGATGTTTGGTCCACAACTGCGCTGGTGTGTCCTCAAGAAGCCCTCCAAATTTCATGAGATTCTGACGGTGGGATCTATAGATATCACAATCCCTAGCTCGAAGACCAATTCTTTCCCTTGGTTTCCCTTAGGCTAGAAACCTCACTAGGATCCTTGCATTTCCTTTCATTGAAAACTCATTCCTTGATCCCTTTGCCCTCCCTAATTAGGTAAATCATATAATTGGTTGCTAATCCTATCCCCTTGATTGGACCTCGGGTCCACTTGGTTCCGTGTGGTCCCATGCACTATCAAGATTAATTCTTCAAAGATCACCTGGAACCCAGGTTTCCACAAGAATTCTAGGGCTTAGGTATCTCCTTTATAAGACATACTCAAAACCTAACCCTAGAAATTTTGCCCAAACCCTTCGATCTTGTCTTCCAAGACAAACAAGCCACATATTTGAGCCTCTCTTGTGAATAGGCTTCCAGGATCACCCTTTGCCCTATCATTGGTCCATCCATTTTGTGATCCTTATCATAATGTGTCTCCTCCCATCGGTGAACGTCCATAAAGAGTAGGGAGCCTTAGCTGAGGTGATAGTGGGCTATCGCTCCATTATTGCCCTTAGCCTAGTAGTAACGCGCTAAAGTTGTCGATGGCATGAGATAATGCTCTGTCACATGATGGAAACCCACGACTCTCAACGCTTCCATTACAAGTGTCACTATGATTCTTTGGTGGGCTTCGGCCCCAGTTAAGTTCCTCATCCCATAATGAAACCACCTGCGAATCCTCTATAAGATTCAATGTGTCTCTTCATCTTCAGACACAATAATTCATTAGTGCAATTGAGTGAATAAACTCGTTAATCAAGGGTAGAAATTGAGACTTCATAGTGGGTTTCCCTTCCAAATTTGGGGCTTTGAGCATGTAATGGTGTTACCTTCCTAGGTAAAAGTAGTTAATAAACAACCCTATTTGGCATTTGCATCCCCTAAAGGGAAGGACATGTCCAAGGTACATCCTTCAAGTTGTAGGTGTCATGTGCATAATGTTGAGGTGGATTGGGACATAGGGGTCTCAAGGCCAAATGCCATGGGCTCAAGGGTGGTAATAATGTGGGGTGTCCACATATTTGGGTGTATAAATGTAGGAGGGAGCAATCATGGTACATGAGTTACCTCGACCTTTGTTTTTCCACCCTTTTTCATTTGCCTTTTGCCTTTTATTGATTTTTCTTTTATTTTACTGCTCGGGGTTCCAGGGGATGAGAGCATGTTGTGTATGATATAGCAGTGATTACCCCGTTAAGGTGGGATAGTTCATTGCCCACTAGTGGTTGGGACATCCGTGGGTTCCTTAATGATGCAGGGGGCACTCATAAGGGCCCTATGAACGAAGGTGATGACCATAATGATTAGGGGTAGAGCTCATTTTTGGCTTTTGCCCACGCACTAAATTTTATTGTCCTAGCCGTCTTTTGCATTTTTTGGTATTATTTTCTTTTGTATGTGGCCTTTATATGATTTTATCTTTTTTTCTAGCTGCATCAACCTCCGGGGCATCGTTCCAGGCCCGACCCAGACATGTGGACAAGGGGAGGGGGAGTACTAGAGCCTTGTGAACCTGTGGTCATGTGGACCCAGAGGTAAGATGATGAAATAGGGCATGTAATGTGTGGAGGGGAGTGAAAAATGTGGAAAGGGAAAACGGGATCGCATTTCCAAATTTGGGGTTTCCCAACTGGTGCCCATCCTATAGTTGTAAGCTAGTAGGGGAGATTCCACAGGACTATGGGTTGAGGATTAACCCCCCCTGTTAAGGTAAGGGAACAAGATTACAGTCGAAACCCTTCCTTTTCCAAGTCACCCATTAATCAATAACCAAGTGTGCCCAAAAAAACAAGCATAAGCACCCAATTACATAATGAAAAACCATACCTTTAGGATTGGATGGCCCGTCTTCAAACATACGATCTGGATAGATGGGCAACGGGACATGTGACTGGCTCAGAGTGCAGAGACATATGACACAATATTGGCTACACTTGTGGTTGTCAGGGGCTGCTGGTTGCTGACTGAAGACAAATTTAAGAGAAAAATTTCTCCTATGTGGTCACCCATTGGTGGTGGCTAACATAACCCACCTTCATTCAAGAGGAATGCCAGATGGTGAGAAGTGTAGTGATTAGTGTAGATGGTGGAGCTAACATGTCATCATTATCGGGCTAATGTGTAAGGCTGCTGACTTTCCAAAATAGGAGAAAAGTTTTTTCCTAGGGGGTTACCCATTTTGGTGGGTAACATTTGGCTCCAATTCTAGGACTTGTGCTCGTCGTAGAGCACATGATAGATATGCTTAAACAACGAGTTCATGAGAACCCCTACAATCCCTGGGCTTACAGACTGTTTACCCACACACTCAAATCAATTTGTTTGGAAGCATGTGCAGTGGGTGTTGGTTATCATCCTTTATATATATGAATAAATCTATACAAAAAAGAAAATCTAACTAATTGCAATTTAATCTATGATGCGACACAACAAAATGATAAATGCAACGCAACCTAGACTAACATTGTAGTAGATGACATGTTGACTAAGTATAGTCATGCAACCAATGAAACCAACATATAATCAAGTCAATGTTACATCTTTTACCCTTATGCTTAATCAAGAGATAGAACAAAGCAATATCACAATCAGTGACTACCATCTCATAATACTCACCAATTTGATTAGAGAAATGAGGGCAGGTGGTGGGGAAATAAAATGACCATGGATCATGGAGAGAAGTCATGGATGAAAAGGGAAATGAGGAATTCAGCTTACAGCATTGGGTCCTCTCTTGCAACCTGAATATGGAGTAATCAATAATCAATTTAAGGAATTCTTGTTCAATAACTATCTCCGACATACAACTCTCATTGATATCAGCGAAGACATGCTGTGAGTTGCATGAGGAAGGAGATGACTTGGGGGCAAGGTGGTCAAAACTGGAAGGTCAACTTCTGGGTGGCATAATTTTTGCATATGGATTCTGTTTGAGGTCTTTCTTGAGTCCTTGGAAAGGTATCAGGGGGTCTGGTGCAAGCGAAAGTTTTTGGACCCCAGACAACTTTATGAAATGCCTCAAACTGTCTTTGGAAGGTTAAAAACCCCAATTCGCCAAACTGGGACCTGCTGGTAAAAATGTTCCTGTGAGCTGATTCCTCCCATTTTGCCACTCTAAAAGAATCAAGACGGGTGACAAATAATATAATGATCCAATTGGATCAAATGATGTGGCCAAAATTGAAATGTGTGCATGTACCCCTGCTGAAATGGGGGTAATAATACCCCAATTAGGTATATTAGTATGATAAAGTTATATCTTAATTTCATTAAAATGGAACTATTGCTCTTATGCAACAGAGAATAAGTGTTTTACTACTGAACTTCAAGTGACCCAACTTTGTTGCTGAAATGGATGACTACTACATATTATTTGGATATATTTTATTTATAGACTTACCCAAAGTGAGGATTTTCTTATTATTTGCACATGTACTTTCTTTCATTTGAACAGAAGAATAACGTTTTAAAACTTTTTGCATGTTTGAGACCATGACATGCATTCTACAAATTGAATTATTAGCATGGAATTTTTTTTAATGAAGCTGAGTTGCTTGCATAGTCAAAAGTTGGGTGAAGATGTCAAGTATATATTTTGTTTAAATGAATTTATTTTGCAGAACTTGTTGAGGAGGAGCCAAAAACCATTGTATGATGCCCTAGTGAAGATGCAAGAAGGTACGTGACTTTGAATTTTTCTCCCTATTGAAAATATAAAGTTTGTACACTATTCAATTTATTTGATTTAACTATAACATCATTTAAATCAGCTAGCCTATACTGATGGGTAGTATACTCGATCTTAAAATCAAAGTTGACAATAGACGTGAAAGATATACCTCATTAAAAGTGAACATTATTCTGCGTCACTGTATTTAATCTGGCCCTCGCATCTTTTCTCTCAAGAAATAGTCACATTTTGTGGACTGTTTCATTCATTGTCATAGGAATAGTTAAACAAATATCCATAGCCTACTCTGAAGTAGAGGAAAGTTGGAAATCTTTTCAAGGCAGTTCTGAGCTTCATCCATGACACCTTTGATTTGAAGGATATTTTGCTAGTGAGGCCATGGGTAATTTCAACTATATGTTGATCGTTCTTCTTCTATCTGTTGAGGACCATCTACAAGCTTTGAACGATAAGAGGAAACTCTTGCAATCCCCAACGAGATCTTACTAGATGAGGGCCTTACTTGGGTCCAGGTTGAGGAGCTCAAAAAGTCATGTGCATAAGTTATAGTTGCTAGAAAGGATCATAAGTGGACAGCTTTCCAGAACTGCAGGGCCTGGATTTGTGACTTCCCCCTCGGGGTTGGTCACACGCTTAGCCTACCAAATAACATCGAACAAGGACTCTGATAAGTTCTAAGGATATCTCAATCGCTTGTTGGAATTGCAATGGCAAACCCATGGGCATTAAATTTGTGCAATCGATATTTGCAAATAATACTATCTCCCAATGTGATGCACATAAAATACCAAGCTGAAAATGCTATTCATGCCCTATTTAGACAACTCTAATAGAGGTTTGAGAAAATAATATTTTAATTCTTGTTGAACTACCTCTCTTTGTTGGTCAACTTCTTAGCCTGAACCCGACTTGTAACAATCTATTCGCTCCATGCCAAAGAACTGAATATATAAATTTAAGACAGGATAGGACATTTGTTTCTTTCTATTTCAGGAAGTTCACGAGTATCAAACTCTTCTATACACCCATTTCAGCTTCAAGTTTTGAAAATGTCACTGGATTCACCTGCTTCTTGCTCTAACAGCCCTGTAAATTTGATTGTAATGGTCTTTTGTTTCCATTTTATGTTATAGGGAGATTAAAATGTTTAATTTATTAACTTGTAAATAAGTTTAACTTCTGTTGCTAGATTATCCGATTACTAATAAAATATATGCATCTTATAATTCTGTTTATTACATGGATTTGGTTAACCTGAAATTATCTAGTGGATTTAAAAGTTTTAAGCTTTCAATCCTGCATGGAATGTTTATGGTAGAAGCTAAATATGTTTTGTAAACCTATTGTTGGATTGATAGGTCTTGTGTTTGAATGTTTCATGCTAACTACCATTCTAAATGTAAAGATATTGCAGATTCAATCTTCACATTTAAACTGTCACCGTCATTCTATTAAATTTTGATTCTGTGCTTCTTCTGAAAGCAATAGATAAAATTGTCCAACTCCAATCCTGAAAATGGTACTGTTCTGAATGCGTGCAGAGTTGATGCTTCTGGGATTTGTCTCCATATTGCTTACTGTTTTTCAAGGGGCAATCAATCGCCTTTGCATACCAGAAAGCATTGCACATCACATGTTACCGTGCAGAAGGCATGAACTCACTGAAGGCCCTGCTTCAGAGGCTGCGATCCATTCTAGAGTGTTAACATCTTTTGTTGGATCCAATAATAGACATCTACTGTCATCGGCGGGTTCCGAAGCAAGCCACTGTAAGCAGGTAAAATATATTCTCAACATTCACAGTCTCTGTCATTTTGAGCATAAAATATGCACAGAAAATATAAATGACAATATGATATGGAACAAGGAATGTTGCATCTAATAGAACAGAGTAAATAAATAGCATAAGTTACCTCTATGCTGTGACATTCCTGTAATTTCCCTTCCTAAATTATTTTGGAACAAGATTAATTTCTATACTTTGGGGCCAATTTTGGAGGAGATGGGGCCCATTCGATTTTATTAGGAAACTTAGGAGTTAGAAGTAAATTATTTTGGTTTTATTAGTAGCATGTGGGGGCCACCCACACAAGGAAAATACTCACTCCCTAAGCCAATAGTTCGAATTTCATGAGAGGGAAAATCGATGGCTTAGTGAGGGACCCACGAAGGAGGGGAAATGGAGGGAAAAAAAGGCTCCACGAAATCTATAAAAGGAAGACTACACTCCTCATTTGGGCATCATCTACCATTTTCAGAATTTGTCTTTTGACAAGAGCACGCTTGAGCAGTGAGGCAAGTCTGCAGGTGCTGTTTAGCACATCGGATGTTTTCGAGCGGAAATCCCAGCCTTTGCTTCAGTGGACTTTGAATGCCAACCCTAGGAGGGAGTTCTACTTCATCTTAGTTCGCAGCAGCAGCAGAGAGACGAGTTACAACAGATGCAAGTCGAGTTTCAGCGGCAGGGGGAGTAACAACAGCACAACGGAAATTGCGCAGTCATAGCTTGAGGGACGGAGTAACAGCTGCACAGGGGGATTGCGTAGCCACAACTTGAGGCACGGAGTAACAACAGCACAGGGGATTACACAGTCACAGCTTGAGGCACGAAGTAACAACAGCGCAGGAGGGGAACATGCATAGCTGATTTGGGGGTTTATCCGGGCAGCACTTGCCGGTAAAGTTTGGGATTGGAGTTACAACATAAGATCAACATTTGGGAGGAGTTTTGGACCGAGAGATTGCTACATTTGGGCAGCTCTACTTACAACCATTGTGGACTGCGCAAAGGGCCATTCTAGGGCTCACATGGGAGCTAGGGGAGAGAGCCATGGAGCTGGGGTCAGCTGGGAAAAGTGAGGAAATCCATAGGGGATAGCATCTCAGCATTTGGGGGTGATTTGGACTCTGGAGGGCTTTCCCAACCATTTCCAGACAAGCCGAGTTTGCTAGCGTAAGGAGGAGGACGTGGTCCTTGGAAATCAATTTTTAGAGGTTTGAACTAGGCCAAACCCTTTTTGGGTTTTGGTGGGTTTTTGTTGAGGAACCGAGAGCTGAAGTTGTAGAATTTTCTAAGTATAGGAAGTGGAGTTTCCAGCACATCCTTTCCAGCAGGCAGTGTAGTTTTCTGGGCAGCATAGATCACCTTGGGAGCAATAGTTAGGCAACACTAGGATCACCATTTGCTCACTTGGGTTTTGTCACGCTTGTCCTGGGAGGCAAGCCCAGGTGCACCATTCCATCACTATTGTATTTGCTCCAGAAAGATTTAATAATGGCTCAGCTGTTGGTTATTCCTGGATTTTTTATGGGTGTGCACTGAATGTTTCAATTTTATGGTGTCATTTTTATTGTTTGCTTTGCATAGCACTAATTTTCCTAGTTTGGAACATTACAATTCCATCAATTAGTAAGTATTCCATTTGTGTGCATTCATCACCAAATGAACATAATTTAAATGTTGGTATTCATTATAGAGTTTTGTCCTTCAACATACAATTGCCAGTTGTTACTGAACTATTTTTAAAAGAATTGGTTTGTTTGGGAAGAAATGTTTGACATGTGAGATTCTTCGAAAACACTACAACTTTGATCTTTTTCCGATTTAAAAGAATCATGGCTAGCAAACATGCTCTTATCATTTCAAAGTCAGTTTTTGGGCCTCTTTTGTCCTTTTCCACTTGCAGTTTTCATTTTCATGACGGGGGACTTTGATTCAGAATGTTGATAGAAAGGAAAATTAGCATTTTATCCTACGCCACGTGGGAGTGTTCCCCTTTGTCCCTTGTTCCCAAATTGCAATTTGGGTGGAAGCGACACCAAAGCACCCTTGGAAGTGTGTTTATGGGTTATTTTACCCTGCATGTCAGCAGGGGTACATATGAACACTTTGCATTATTTATCACCACCACTATAAGCCTAAGGTGATGAGTCAAAAACGTTGTAAAAACCACGTGAGGCCTTGTATTAGGTATCCTTGACCTATGTCTTGTTTGTGAATCTTTATCTTGTTATTTTGGTCAGACCATGGTTGGTCCCTTGAAGTTCATTTCAAGTTACTTTCATCTTGTACAAGATTGGAGGGCCTTAGGTGAGCTTTCTTGAGGACTCATGGTTTTATGGGAGCTTGCATCTATAGGGGTGATCATCGGCATATGGGCCAGTTCAAACTTCAACCCACGTCAAGGTGTACCTATGTCTTACCACTTGGTCATGGTCTATAGAGTTTGTAGGTGGACTTAGCTTTGGTGCAATATTCCTTAAACAACTCTCATGCATTAGAGTCTCATATTAACAACTTTCACGTCTCTTGAGGCAGTTCAAAGTCCCAATGCAGAGTGGTCCTAGTGATCAAAAAGTCAACTTGGTATCGGATTGTGTAGTTTGATGAGAGGAATCCATGCCACGTCGAATTTTTCCAATCAGAGAAGACAATGGCTAGTTATATCTTGGTAAAACTTGGTCAACATGTGAAAAAAATGCTTCCAAGTGAAAAAATAGGGGGAGAATTGGGCAAATTGATGCATGCATTACATAAAAAATGATCAACAGAATGAGAGGAAGAATACCCAAGTGCCAGAATTTCCAAATTCCTTAGGGAGTTAGACAACCACCACAATGGGCAGATGATGTGGCAGGGGCAATGATGATGTGGCAACACTAGGCATGATATGAAGAGTTGGAGGCATACCCAGTTTCGATCAAGGCCAATTTTAGCATATCCAAGTGTTAGATTTCCAAATTCACTAGGGTGTTGGAGATCTAAAGCACAAGTGGCTTAGTCAATTTTACTATGGAGCAAAAGTTCAAACGAACTTGTCATTGGAGATTCAGCTAGCCGTTGGATGGTTTAACTATTCATTGGGGACATCATTGACTAAGAAGTTAAGATATGGACCAAGAAAGTAGCCATCACAAGATCAAATAATCAACTAAGTGGCCAAGTCGATATTTCCAAGTCAATTCAAGCCTATTCAAGGACCAAGGAGGTGAACGTTGAGCAACTAAAGTCTACAATTTTTCATCATTGACCATTTCGTGCCATTAACAAAGAGAATTATGGACCAAATTGGGCATTGTGGATTGTTACCTGCTCAATTGTACTTAGCAAATAAAGGACTCCATTGCCCAATGGACAAGACACTAGTCAAAATTTTCAACTCCAGAAGTCACGCAGGGAAATTTTGCCCCTTCTCCATTCTTCTTCTTCTCTCTTCTTCTATGTTCTTCTCTATGCAAATTCCATACCCCCATGGGGGAGTTGTAAAAAATTTCACTAGTATGATGAACTTATTTAAATGACTTGGACCCTTGGGACTTAGTTTCTAAGGAAGTTTCTATAGAGTGTTTTTTCCACTTAATAATTATTTTAGCTTTTTAACGATACATAAATAATTGAATTTTTTCACTCACAACCTCCAAAACTGGAGTGTGTCTTAATAACTGGGCCTTGAGTGTGTTTTCTTAGTCTAGGGCCAATGTATATTATCATGTTATGCATTATCTTGAGTCTCATCGAATTGCATTAGGTTTTTATAGGAATTTTAATAATTAAAAATGGAGTTGTCTTTAGTGCGACTTTTTGGACCTTCCGGTGCCGGAATCTGATGGAAAAATTTTAGGTGAACTCTTGATTTGTGTTATTTAAACTGTGTTTTTTTACTGTATATATGGATTCAGCACCCTAAAAAACCCCTAGGGCACTTAGTTTGTGTAGGGGTTGCCCATCAAAATTGTGATTTCAATAAATTCTTGTCGGGTTTTAGAGAAATTAGATTGGAAAAACCCACCAGAAAAGCTTCCAAAAAGTCGCACTAAAGACAACTCCATTAAAAATTTCTTGCAGAACAAGAATTTTTTAATTAAATTTTATGTAACAAATAAAAAAGTGGTACTAGGAAGACTCATATGGCATATAGGTATTATTACCACACAATCTAGCAGGGATTCAATGGTGGGTTCCAAAGGGACTACTACTAGACCAAGTGGCAACAATGGGACAAGGACCTACTGTCACTTTAGTGGATGTCCCCTGCTCTTTACAGACTTTCACCGATGGGAGGAGTCCTAATCTAAAGGAAATCACTAGAAGCCTGAAGGGATAAGTTAATGATGAGGTACAATGTTATTTCCAAAGCTCATTCAAGGGAGAGTCTCAAATAATAGCTTGCTTGCTTCAAAGGGAAAGGTAAGGGGCTCTCCAAGAAAGGCTCAAGGGAGGCTTAGGCGTAGGGAATAGGGATATTCTCTATGAAGGGTATACTAGACTTAAGATTCTCTAAGGAGATAAGGTTCTTGAAGTGGCTTTGTGAGATAAAGAATGACGAAGATATGGGACCACAAAGGAGCCTGGGAAGATCCAAGCTTGCCCTAGGGTTTGAATGATCTTTAAGAGAGTTCCTAGGTTAAGCGAGGATAGGGGAAGGTCACAAGAACAATTAAATTTCGTTGAGTTTTTGAATAGATAGACCTTCAAAAGGCCGCTAACCAAAGGAAACGTAAACCAAAAAAGGTTTTGGAGCTAGTGCTTGGTGTTTCTCGTAAACTAATCACGGGATAGGCCTCAACTTTGGAGGGCTAGTAGAAGACACCCCAGCTCAGTTCCTGACCAACTCGCTCTGCAAGAGGATAGTTCTAATGGAATTCGCTTGATGCCACTTACCCACCACCTTATGGGTGATATCCCCAAGAGAATTTTTTCTCCATGATGAGCCTCAATCAACAACCAACAACCCCCCGAAGCCTCCTACTAGCTCGTTTTCCCATTTCTTTGCCACCTGAGCTAGCCATATGGTCCCTCGCCCACCTCAATTGATTGTATATTTGAAGGTGGGCCTCCCGAATCTAAAAGTATGTCTTGTCATTTGGTAATTGAGTATTGGGTTTACTTATCATGGATACTTTTGGGTATGGATTGATGGGGGGATTTGGCGGAAAGAGTGGGCTTAGTTTGTGTCCTGTCCCCTTGATCTCTTTTGGGATTGTTACCCTTGGATCTTAGTCCCATGGGATCTCCTTTATTGACCATTTGGTTCTAGGGTGGTACTACTTGGGAAACCCTGATTTTGGGTGGGTGGTCCTGCTCCTTTATCCTTACATATCACTCCCTTTCCACTCACTATACCCCCATTCATCTTGCCTCCCACCTGGGTCCACATAGGGCTAGACTCCCTACCCCCTTGCCTCCACCTTGGGTCAAGCCTAGAATGATGCCCCAGAGGTTGAAGCAATTAAAAGAAAAAGTGAAAAGCATAAATGGCCACATTTAACAAGAAATTGCACCACAAAATGCAAAAGCTGGCCAAGACAAAAATAATTAGCACGTGGGCAAAAGCCGACACATGAGCTCTACCCCGTCGATGGCCATCACCCAGGCTCTGTAGGTCCTAGATGAGCCTCCTCTATCATTCAGGAACCCATGATTGTCCCAACCTTTGGAGGACAATGAACTGCTTTACCTCAAAGGGGGCAATCACTGTTATATTATACACATCATGCTCTTGTCCTTTGAGACCCAAGCAGTTAACTAAAAAAATTCATAAAAGGCAAAAGGCATATAAAGAAGGGTGGAAAAATCAAGGTCGGGACACCTTATGTTACCATGACTGCTCCCTCCTTTACATTATATACCCAAGTGTGGGCTTCCCTTTATCTAGCTACCCTTATGACCCATTATGTGGCTCAGGGCTACCCCTCTCATTCCCTATTCTATCTCACCTATTTGTCATTTGCCACCCCCATTAGAAGGATGTACCTTGGACATACTATCCCCTCTAAGGGCTAAGACCACCTAATAATGTCCTTGGCTAACCCCCTTTGGAGTTTGGAGACACTAGCACATTCCAAAGTCCACTACGGAAGGGCATGCCATTATGAAATTCTCACTTTAATATCCATTGTTTGTAAGCTCCTTGACCCGATTATTTTAATTACTGATTGTATTGGAAGCCTAGGGGACGCATTAGATCTTATGTAGGATGCAGATGGCTTCCATTTGGGTTTGGTTTCCCTATATGGGATCCTGACCCTCAGAGGTCTACATTGGCACATGTAGGGTGTGCATAGAGAGCCATGGGCCTCCACAGTAGTAGACAACAATCCACAGATCTTTAGGGATGTTCAAAGAATACTAGTGATCCACTTTTGGGACGATGGTGACATGATTGGTACACTATGCCCGCAGGAGCCCCACAGTCTTGGCAGGTGTCCCAACACTTGTACGATGTCATGGCAACATTCATTACACTCCCTGGACCATTGCGGAGGATCTACAGACATCTCTGATTCATATGGAGACCCATGGGGTCATTAATGTGCCCTTAGACCCATTAAGAGCACGTCAGGTCTACTACTTGGAGAATAAGGGGCCACTCCCTTGTCCACCATATTTCGAGGAATTTATTCCTCAATATGGAACTTCAGGATTTGGCCCCTCGTGAGGCTTATTTTTACATTATGAGCTAGTATGGTGGGCTTGTCACCATTAGGAGTTGTTATTTGCACATTATTTTATCTTTAAGGGCCCATAGGCTAATTCGAACTCCTTAGGAGGCTATATATTGATGTTAGATACATTCATTTGTATCATCACTTGACTTGGGATCTCTCTACTCTTAGAGAATTTTCGCACATTTTCCTTGGAGGATATTTTTGGAGATGGATGAATTTTGATGTATGGATTTGGGCTATTTCTCTTATCTTCGAGCTTTGTTATGCAAACAAATTGCTGGTTGGATATACTCTATAACGTTGTACGTGCTTTTTATCATTGTTATTCTTGTTGCTGCATATTGCTAAAATTAGGGCTAGTTGTTGCATTATTGTAAAGTGGAATTGAGGTATGTTTTAGTTATTAAATGTATGGACCAATGTTATATGAATGAAATGTCCTAGAGTTTATTTATCTTGAGAAGCTTGCATCATTTGCTGTAAAGTAAAAATGCTTGAAAGACGCTTTCCTTTTCTTACTATCTACATTGGATGGAGTTGACTTTCTGGGCCTCCTTGACCAAGAATCCAAGTTCTTACTCATTACCATATTTGACTCCATATCCCCAAGTGAATTAGGCACTGGTTCCATAAAAGGGTGATCATCTCAACCTTCATTTTAGCATTTTTCCCCTTTTCCCCAAGTCTAGCCCCATTAGGTCACCGCATCTAGGGTGTCAATTTCTCGACAGTTCGTCAAAGGAAAAATTTCGATCTCCTTCAGGCTACTGCGCTGGTGGGTCCCCTCCCTCTCCTCCAAATTTGAGGTCATTCTGATGGTGGAATCTCTGGAAATCCCAAGCCCTAGCTCTAGGACTGAATTTTGCCTAGGTATCCCTAAGGCTAGACCTCAGTGGGATCAATTCAACCTTTTGAAGTGAATATTCTTATTTGGTCCTTTGCCCTCACCTTGTCCAAGATAGGAACATCATTGGTTGCTATATTCCATCCTCGAACTTGGGCTGGGTCCACTTGACCCCGTGTGGTCCCACTTCTCAATAAAGACTATTTGTTAATGACCACTTGGGAATCCAAGTTTCCAAGGATTATAGAGATTGAGGAACTCCTTTATAAGCCTGTTCTTTCTCCCTCAACTCTCCAATCCTCACCCCCTTACCCCTGATGGACCAAGTCCCTTGCTTAAAGAGCAAGCAAGTTCCATTTTTCACTCTATCCTTGGAAAAGGGTTTCCAGGGTCACTCCTCACCTATCCATTGACATCTACCTTACAAAGTCATCCCTACACTACCGGGACTCCTCCCATCGGTGAAAGTCCATAAAGAGCAGGGAGACTTAGCTGTGGTGATAGTGGGCTAAGCCTCCATCGTTGCCCTTGACCTAGTAGTTTCCCTCTTAAGAACCCCTTTTAGGTCCCCTGCTAGTTTGAGTGGTAACATTTCTAGCGCCATTGTCGAGGAGGAAGCAGGTCTACCTCCCTAGTGAATCATTGAAGAATTGATTCATTAACAACATTCTTAGTATTCCTCTGGCGACTCCAATTATTGTCAAAACCCCTAGTTTGCTAGAAGGTGACAACATTCCTCCTTTAACTAGGGCTGCTTGTTGAAGTTTCTAAGTCTAATAGTTGGAAATCCTTCATGTACTTTCTGCTTTATTTTTTCCTACTTGTTCTGATTAATTAACAAGTTATTTACCATGTAAATACCTAAAATAAATACAAGTACATGCTCAACACATTATAGATCATCAACTGAAGGAAACAAAAACAAGCACACAAGTGACACCGTTGTTTTTGGACTAATGTCCTCGAAAAACCCAATGCGGGAAAACAGGTGCAACTATCTGAGGGTTTGATTTATTAAGTAGATTTAGAATATAATCTGGGTGCCAAATCCGGCTCACCCAACAAAGAAAAATCTCAGCAGTAGTACCTCTCAATCGGAGACAGATATTCTGGTTGAAACTTCGGATAAACACTCCGACAGCTCCACAGCTCCAATTTGCCCCACGAAACCCCAACGTTAGCTTCTAGGGACTGCGTTAGCTCTCTCTAGCCCAACGTCAGCCTCTGAAGGCACTGCATTAGTCCTTTGGCCCTTTGCGTCACTCACACTGGCCCTCTGAGGCATTGCGCAGCTCTTGGCTGCCTCTAAATGAGCCCTGGATGGCTTTGCGTGAACCCTTGGCTGGTTTTGCGTCCCTCTCCGGCTACTACGCTGATCCTCCCGGTGCTATCTCTGCCTCTCTGCTTCTGTATTCACTACCCCTCAGCTGCAACTCTGATCACTCTCTCAACTTTCTCAACGAACTCAGCCCCAGAAAGTCGAAATCTTGATCTCTTGTTGTGTTTCCAAGTGACCCTCAAGCTTCCTCTTATACTTTTCTCGTTGACAAATCAATGGCTGAGATTAAGTCCTTAATCAACGGCTATGATTAGATTTGGCTTGATACATGACTTTTTGACCATTCTAACACATTTTTATATTAATTCACATTAATATTTTAATTTCCCTAAGTTTAGACTTAGGGACTCCATTAAAAATGTCAGGCCAGGAGTAACTCCAGTTTGGCAGAAAACTAATTCATATATTATTCCATAGGTAACCCATTATTATATACAATAGGGAGTGATTGTTCAGTTCATCTCCCGATGACTGT
>APFE030609709.1:0-64658 GCA_000404065.3 Pinus taeda
CTCTTATCTATTTTCATAAAGGAAAGCGAAAGTAGACTTTACTTGTTTGTTTCTAAGATAGCTACCAGTATTAGTGGGAATAGCAGCTCCGAGTGGACACTATTCCCGGTAACAAAATGGCGACTCCACTGGGGAGCGAATAGAGTTTTTATTAGTCTATCTTTGTTTATTTTATAAACTTACAGATGGAGCCTGAAGTTAAGCTAGCTAGCCTTCGAGCTGCATTTGTTATACAAATGCAAAGTAGATCAACGCTACTTCAGTCTATCTCCGGGTTTTGTTTATGAATTAAAAAATTGATCTGCAAACGTTCTAATTGCCCTAAGTGGTGGCTCTAGTAACCTCCTTAGATCAACCCCTGTGATTTACATTTACTGAACATCACTTACTCGGCCTAAATCCCTGAAATGAATTGCAAATTGTGAGCAAAAATTGTTTAAAAATATCGCACTAGTACCATCGCACCCTGCCTTCAAGGCAGTCTATATGCATCACACTTCCCGTGTGTAGTAGGTGCGCTGCATACTGAATTCACTGTGTGACAGGTGCGATGGTCAGAGAAGGTTAACTTTACCTTCAGACTTTGGTTTTTCCTTCACTATTTTCAGTTCTATTTAGGAGTTTTGTTGTCTGTGGTCAGTATATCTCTATGAAAACCCCCTTCTCTTGCATCATTTCGCCTCTATTTGCAAAGAAATGTAATTGTTTATATGTATTGTGCGTCATTTTCAGTTCTGTTTTGCAAAGAAGTAGCATAGTTGAACTGTTGTTTCTTAATCTGAAAGTGTCATAAGTGTCGTTTTCAGTTATAGAAGAGAATCCCCTTGTTCTTGATAGTCGATTATACGGTTACTCTTGTATATGATTTGAATTAGTAGTTTTTAAAGTGTCAAAAAGCAATTTTCATTTAGAAATCGCAAAGTGTCTCCCTTACCTTCACTTCATTTTGAAAAGAAATTTGTTGAGTATTGTCGCTTTTAAAATAATTCAGATTTGCACTTAGCTTTATTATCATCATTTATATATTAAGAAGGCTGAAAACAAATACATGCATGTGCATTTGCATTTAGGCTGCTTGGTTTGATTTAGGACAGTGCATTTAGTGTGTGCTCTGTGCTCTTTGTTGAAAGACTCTCAACTTTATTTCCTTAGTAGCTAGGATTTTCGTTGCCGAAAGAAGATTAAACAATTGTTTATCATCTTAGATTGCATTTTAGGAATTGTATACACATCACGCGGTGAACCTGAAAGTCAAATTTTTAAACAAGATCAACTTAAAATAAATTTAATGAATCTAACAATGCTTTGGAACCTAATGCACAACATCTAGAGGTCTAGGCTAGAGACGTACTCCGGCGTCATAAAACCTGGTAACTATTGTTTTCATTGTTGGTTGGGTGATTCCTCCACTCTAAGACGGCAAGTGCCAGTACGGACTTGTGCTCCCACGTATCGTCGAGTGTATATTGGGAGACCACAATAGGCTACATCCTTTATCCTTAGGAAGCCGTGTCTACCACCCTATCGATCGCAATGCACTGAACACAGCATTCGGGAAGATTGACTGTCGTACCGTAAAAAGTATTCTGCAATTTTGTGATTGGTTTGGTAATCCCCTCTGCCTAGATTTCTAGAGTAGTCCATTTTGCTCCTTTTCAGACTCCTTAAAAGAAAAGGTCCATCTGAGCACTTGTCACTTCAGGCTCACTAAAAATTGAAGGCGACTAGAGTCATCTTTTTTTTTTTATCGACTCTTTAAAATTGAAAAAACAAGTTGTGTCAAAGTGTCTAAAATTTATTTTAATCGGAATAACATCCCAAATTCGCTCGTTGGTCTTTAGGTTGAGAAAAATGGAGTCTGCCAACCAAGGATTTCCCCTTGGAGGAAATCCTAGTCCTTTCTCCTCTTGGGGAGATTTTGGTGCACCCCATATGACCACATTGTCACTTCCAGGGTTGACAATTGGTTTGCCCGTATGGCTCTTCTCTACCTCTTTCGTTCAGAATACCGTAATTCCTGAACAGTCATGTCAGCAACTAGATGATACTAGAGTTGCCTCCCAACCTTCTACTTCGTCTGTTTCTCCCTATCCTCCTTCCTCTTCACTTGATAAAGCTGGTAAAGCTAAAGATCAAGTAACTGAGAAGAAGAAGAAGCAGAAAGAGAAAAAAGAAAAGAAGAAGAAGGAACCAAAATCGAAAGGGGGAAACTAGGCGTCGTCTAGAGAAAATCCTCACACCGCACCGTCTAAACCTAAATCTCCATGTGTCATTTGCAATGGAGACCACTATCACCAAGATTGTCCCTACATCCCTCAGATCTTAAGGGACTGGTCTCCTCGTTTGCACAATCCAGTGTCGTCAACCTCTGATGATCGTGTTGAATGCACACCATCAACCAGTGAAAGTGAAGTATCTGGACAGAATAGGAATTGCAGATTTCCTTGTAAATTGTGTGAAGGCAATCATGCCGTCCATCATTGTCCCTTCCTTGACGAAGCTAAAAGAGTTTTGGATGACCGTCCTGCTTCACCGCGACGGCTCCCTCCTGGATATAAAAAACTCTTGCCAAGTCCACCACTGGTTGAAAATCTGGCTGGTCTGCCATTGTGGTCGGCCGAAGCGTCTATCATTGAAAATGAACCCTCTGAATCCATACCAGATGAAAGTCAAAAGGTCAAGGCGGCAGTTGACCCGGCTTTGCCTTCAGAATGTTCATCTTCAAATGATACCGTCATTGAAGAGAAAGAGAACGACATTGTTCAAATTCTTTTCGTAAACATAGACTCCGATGAACTTGGGGGTAGTCTACCCGTTCCTTTATCGCAGGAAGGAAGTTCATCAAAGTCATATCTGGCCGTCTATTCGGTCCCACCTCCAAGCAACCTAGTCATTTCCTTCGACTCGAATCTACTAGGCAGACCCCATATACCAACTAGGGTACCACTTCGAATCATTGTACAAGCTTACAAAATGGTCATGGCTGGTACCATCATCGATGAAGGGGCTTCTATGAGTATCCTTTCCTGAACTGCTTGGAAAGCGCTTGGTTCGCCATCGCTTTTGCCTGAAATGAGAAATCTGACAGGCTTTGACAAAGGAACCAGTCGACCATTAGGGATCCTTCCAAATGTGCCCATTACTTTGAGAAGGAAAATCGTTCACATGAACGTGATGGTAGTCCAAGGACCCCTGGATTATAATCTACTCCTTGGGCGTGACTATATTTATTGCATGGGAGCCGTCGTCTCCTCACTCTTTAGAGTAATGTGTTTTCTACACGAAGGCAGAATGGTCAAGCTCGTAGACCAAATGTCATTCCCCGTTTCACACATAGAAAATAGTCAAATGCCATCCCTAAATGGTCTTTTCACGCAAGGAATGTCTCATCGATCTCCAATCCATCCACCTGATGAGCGCGAGTGATTCAGGAGGATATGACTGAAACCCAGGGGGCATGCACCCTGGTTTGTTTTGGCAGGAAAACCTTGGGTATAGAGTAGGTTTCCGCGGAGGATATATGACTAGTCTGACGAACCTGTCCTTACAGGAAAATGGGATTAGGCTGGAATAAGATACCTTCGTCAAAGTTATGTCAGTGGAGGCATCTGCGCCACTCACCTTTGTCTATTTCGGTAGACATCGCCAAGGAAACATTTTGTCCGCTACGCAGATGAAAGTTTTCATGGTAACCTGGAAATTTTTCGCTATACCTACGGGCATGCAAACCTTTCCGCATGCAAGCGAAGAGCGACCATTTATTTTTTAAATTTGTACGTCCTCTAACCCTTTAAACCCGTAAGGCTGGTCATTTCCTAGCTTGCATAAAGAAAGGATCCGAGGCAAAGCTTACAAAAGGTGCAAGCCCCATAAAAAATGGCATCTTGAATGAGACATCCTTATTATACGAATGGCGAGCAGTGTTACCGCAGGGTTCAAGCTCGTTTAAAAATAAACCTGCCACGAGAACTTTTAACGCGGAATTCAAGCTAGTTAAAAAATAAACATAAGCATTGAGCAAATGTTTCCCCTAGGGTTTAAGCTCACTAAAATATGAACCGGTAAATAACCATTGTGGATGCCTTATCGTCAACTTTTGAGCCTTGGTCGTGTTCTCATCATCACCTCCACTCTGTTTTTTAGCCGATCATTAACCTCCATTTGATTGTTTACCCTTTCGAGTGACATCTGCGAAGAGTGATTCTATTAGCCATCCTTGTGACACTGCCATGATTGGAAAATTCCAAACCTTACCTGGAATCAGCTGCTACCTGAAATCATCACTCGTTCCTTAAAAAACGAGTTTCCTTTAAGTTATTTTCAACTGACTCGTAAAATATGAAAATATTGTTGAGCGATTAGCCTCTCCGGCTCGTTAAAGTCATCGGAAGTGTTATCCCTCCTCTAGATTTTAATCTTTTTGGACTTCAGGGATTATTACACAAAAAGATCGAGCACTTGTCTTGTTCGGCTCGTTAAAACTATCGAAAATTCATCCCTTTCGTATTATTTTACGCTTTTTCGAACTTAAGGGATTATATGACGAAAAAGAATCTTTGGAGTCTCCTTTCCCTCCCTTTCAGACTCTCTAAAATTGAAAAGGACCGAATTATCTTTGTCGTTAAACTCGTTAAAACCTAATAGCGGCAGACTCGTCCAAATGAACGAGAATGAGTTTCACTGTTTCTAGCCTCATTAAAATATAGCAACAGGTTCGCCTGAAGGGAAGATTATAGAACAAGCATATGTTATCCTCCTCAAGCTTGACAAAAATAAAGAGGTACTAGACAGCAATGACTAGGGAAAATTGGGAAGAAAACTTGAAAAAGCTTTATTGTTAGCAAGTCGCTCTTGAACATGACACTTTCCTTCCGCATCCAAGCCGGGTTGGGTTGTTTCGTTCACTGGTCATATCACCATTGGTCCGTCACACCATCCATATTTGGGGTTAATGCTACCAACCATCGTCAGTGTCGCTGATATGTTCAAGAGAAGTCATTCAGAAAATTCGCATGTGTCTCACCCATTGCAATACATTCACGCTCCATTCTTTCATGACCGCCACCCTGACACTGTATCATCAGATCGTTTTCACCTCCAAAATCATTTGCTTCGTTCCATGTCATAGATGTGGGATTCATTAAGGCCCTCCTATGATGGGTCACTTCTTGTCGACATCAGCTCATTATCCAAGAAGTTGACCTAGGGACAACCCTTTCAGTACTTTGAAGCTTGCATGCCTCAATGGCAAGTTTCTCACTTTCGGCGGCAGGTTTACATTAATGGCCTTCGACCAAGATATTTTTCGTGGTGTTTGACGCGAAGTCCTTTTTCACACCACACGAATTGCACTGTAGTACCTTGAGGCTCATTTTCATTATTGGTGATTCCTCTCGTGCCTGTTAAAAGCTTACATCATTGGTTGGTAATCAGGCGGTGTCTTTCCATGTTCGACTCCAGAACATTTTTCACATGGATCAACTTGTACTCTGAGTGAAGATTGAATGAGTTTTGAAGACCCCGGATCTAGTTTCATCCATCCAGGCTGCGATATATTCAGGAATATAAAGACATCAAATGTACATCATTGCCGAACAGATGACCATCCAAATCAAAGGATGATGAGTCTGAATCATCAGTCTACAGCACAAACGATCGTCTGTCCTATGTACATGAAAATGAATTTATAAAGCTGAGCATGGGAATGCCCGCCTCAGCTAGATCATAAAAAAATGTTGTCAAGATAACGTATTGTATTGTATCTTATTATAGGTCACCTCCCAGCTCGAAAAAACTTCGGATCCTCATGGTAAAGCATTTCACCCGACATCAAAAGATTAATGACTTCATGCTTTAAGGGGCAAGTGCTATAAACATTTTTGGGCACTACAACCCCAATCATAAATGTCCATAAATTGAGGGCTCCTAAGTCACTAAAGGTGTTGCTTCATTGCCTAAAGGAATAAGGTCAGCTGATTACATCATCTCCCAGAAGTTCTCCACTAAAAATTGCTCAGAAATGGTCAAAACTGGACCATACTGAATACCCAGTACAGAGGGTGTGATGCATATCACCTTCCTAGCGTAAAGGGTGTGATGCATACTGAATGGCCCCTCTGTATGGTGTGATGGTTGGGAATGGACAAATGGTAGGGACAATTTGCGAGGTGGAAGATCATGGAATCTTCTAGATGCTTCCCCTCTTACACTTACCTCTCTGTTTTCGACCAAGGAAGAGTAAGAGATCATCAGTCTCCAAGTGGAATCAAGAACTATCAGATAGAGGACACTAATCAAAACTCCAAAAGATGAATCACCTCCCTACAATCATCTATATATGGATCCCTCATCACAGAGATCCAGAGGCTAGAATCTTGTATCTTATAGAGAAGTGCTGTTGGTTTTCTGGTGTAACTTCATAGTGTTAGGTGATCTAAGCTTTACTTGAGGTGAAGAAGGGCTTTCTTGCTGGAGGATGATGCTAGGTCAGAACGCATGGTTGTAATCCTCTTTCTATTCTTGATCTTAATAAAGCTATTCAGGTTTTCCTCCATATTCTTGTATGTTTGTTTATATATGCATTTGTATGGTTAACACATATCCGGTCTTGTGTTATTTATGAATATAGATCTCTGTTCTTCGATAGTAGTATGCTGCTTTGATTCCATAGGTGCTCTTTGAATTTGGGTAGATGAAGAAGAAGCGGAAAAGGCCTATCAGGAAGGAGAGGAATCAAACAAGGGAACTAAGCACAAGACTAAGGTTGGTGCCCTTTTGTTCCACTCTTATCTATTTTCGTAAAGGAAAGCAAAAGTAGACTTTACTTGTTTGTTTCTAAGATAGCTACTAGTCTTAGTGGGAATAGTAGCTCCGAGTGGACACTATTCCCGGTAACACTTGTGTTCGACATCAGCTTACATTATCACACATTGGGATATGTGCAGTACCTTGGTTTCCATTTGACCCTATTGGTGGATACCTCGCCTCTGTGTCAACTTTCATTATTGGTTGGTTCAGAGGGTTTCTGTTGTGCGCTAGCCACATCTTATGTACGCCAGAAACATGCTTCGGTCGGGTTACTACATCTTTTTCATCTGATTCCTTCCACATTATTAGCCTATCGGTTACCCTCGCACTAGATTGATGAAGGATGCCTTAATGCCTTCCTTCTAGCGGATCTTTTCCTATCGACTTCGAATTATTGCTATGGGGCAAAGATCTAGAGTCCATTTGGTAGTACCTTAGGGTTTGCAGTCATTAGTGGCAGATCCTTCACTATGGACAGTGGGAAACCATCATTGTCTCCTGATTGATAGATTCTTATAGGTTTTCGACTTCAACTCATCTATTCACACTTGTTGGATTGTATTGGGTACCTTGACACTCATTATCATTATCGGTGGATAGTCTCGCATTTGTTAACGGTATACATTAATGACCAGTAATCAAACGATTTCTCACATGGTCGACTTCAGATCATTTATTCCCATGGTGTAGAAATGTACCACGGTGGTCGGTGAAGACCTCAGGTTGTATCAACATTCATTGGTTCACTTGACAGTTTCTCCTGTTTCTGCTAGTTGATACCACTCCACCTCATATGTTGCAGTCATTCATGGTGACATTTTATATGCTGGCACTTGAGTTTGCAATGTAGTACCATCTTATTCCATCATGTTCATTTGGTACTTTTTGGGATCAGTCTTTGATATCAATGATCTGCTTCGTCCTTCATCATCATTGACATTCTTATATGCGATATTCAGACATGTACTTGTTCGATCGTGATCAGATGATCCATTATGTATTTTCTAGCCTTTTATACTTGTATACTTAGTGGATCCGCTTGTACTTGATATGCGGACATGCTATACTTTCTCTAAGAATGGGTATGCCTGCCTCAAACAGTGTTTCCTTCTGATCTCCTTTTGTGGCTTGGCAGGCTGAACTCTGATGAAGTCCTTCTCAGTTTTTGGCAGATTTCCTTTCCATGGACTTGCTTAATACATTTCAGCCATCATATACCCCTTCTGACCTCATATATTAGGGGGCATTTGTTATAGCTCCAAACCTCACTCTTGATGTTTGTGATGTTGCACTCATGGCCTAGGGAAACTCCTCCTTCCAGACCTGGTCCAAAATTTAAAAAACAGTGTTTTACTCCCTATACGCAACATTGCCCTAAGATAAACACGTGTGTGCGCGGGTCTGTGTATA
This sequence comes from Pinus taeda, assembly GCA_000404065.3. NCBI lineage: Eukaryota > Viridiplantae > Streptophyta > Pinopsida > Pinales > Pinaceae > Pinus > Pinus taeda. The sequence continues at coordinate 8,218 of APFE030609709.1, forward strand.
CCCAAACCACGTATGTCTTAAAACACTTAAAAAAAATAAATCTCCTTAATTTCGGGCGGAGATCACAAGTTTCACCTGTTTATTACCTATTAGTTCCCATGGCCCAGCTATTCCCAATGATTTCCCAACTAAAAAACTACTTTGGGAGAAGTATAAAAAGGCTTCAATGGGAAGGCCTAAGGGAGGAGAGAAGAGAGAGAAAGATCAATCTGCTAAGACTTTCCCTGACCAGGTATGAAGATCCTAGTGCTTCCAGCACCTCCCCCATTTACAAGAAACCCGTGTTTCCTTGTGTGATGATGTCTTTCTACTACTTGAGATATCATGGAGTAAGTCATGGAAGGAGTTTGTTGAAGGCTTGAGACTAGACGAATCCGGAGGACGGTTCCGCTTGTAGCCTGCGAAAGGATGACTCAGGTGAAATCATTCCTTTTTGTACTTTAGTTATCTATAATAAAAGAAACACTTGTCTTTGTTCCTGATATAAATCTTCTTCATGTTTATGATATCAATGTTATGATTCTCATATGAATGGTTGTTTTAATTGTGTAACTAACTGCCTTTCAATATGCTATGAAGATGATTTCTTTATGATGCTTGTTCCATATACTGCTGTACTTTCTTGAATTGATTGTTTTGGAGGCTGAAAGAGCAAAAGGAACTACAAGAGGGTTTGGACCCTGGCTGGATCTTCTCAAATGAAGGACCCCTAAGTACGCCTCTCATTGTAGAGTTTGTTTATATTAGCATCATGGCTGTGTGGAATGTGTGTTTCTCTGTATAGATAACCTCTGATCTGCTAGGGTATCAACCCAAGATCCTAGGGGAATTTATCCCTTAACATGGTAGTAGAGCATTCTAATCACATGATTTGTCCTTTTATATAATGGTGTTATTAGTAAATAATTTAAAACTATGTCCATAGGTGTGTCTAGTTTGAATTATAACTTCCATAATTTTGATTTAATTATCAATAATTATTGGGTGAGTGGTAGGGATTTAACCTCACAAAATATCCATCGAATATTTTAGTAGTAGTTAAGATAGAGGGGTGAGATTTATCTCAAAGGTGTATACATTATTTTTTCTTTTAACTTTAATTAAATGAAATGTCATTGAACTCTTATTTCTTATTCTTTCTTTACCATGTTTTTCTCATTACATGATTTTAATGTACATATATTTAACTCATATATTAATTTTTTTATAACAATAATAATAATAATAATAAAGTTTTAATCTTGGCCACATGAGATGTAACATGAGGTAATTGTCTTGATTCCTACTATGGATTGATGCTTTGGCAATGTGATATGTTGTTGAAAAATGTAACAAGAAAGTCTCAATTTAATTTTGCCTTGGTCAAATTGAGAAAATTTGAATTTTCACATCACCAGCAAACTTAGATGATGTTAACCTGGGTGACATGGCTCTTGTCACTCAGTTATCTTAATAAATTAAAGTTACAGGAGTTGGAGTTCAATTAATTATGTGTTATTGCTAATTTTTAGCAATCAAGGTAAGTTATTTTAAGTTGTTTTCAATTAAATGAGTTATAATTGTTGGAGGAACTAGTTGAAGGTCATATATGCAGTGAGACTTTAGTTTAACTCAATTACTATCTAGCTAACTCATCAATCAATCCAAAATAACTAGTGCATGTACATAATTAGAGTTCCCCAACTATGGTGGAGATTCCAAGGTAGTGTAACATCAATTATAGACTAGTTTTGAGTGTATAGGTGTTTCATGCAGTCAGATGATCAACCTGGGGAATTTTATAAGCATTTTGGAGGAAATTACAAAATAATAGGGGCCTAATTTCCTTAGCAATTTCACAAGGAAATAGGAGCTCAAGCAAAGGAAGAAATTGATCAAGTCTAGGTCAGATCTTCTTAGTGAGATCATAGATACATTATTCACTTGCAAGTTGAGCTCAGATTGAGCAGGAAATTGTAATACATATCCATTCATCAGATTAATGCAAGCAGGCAAAGGGATTTTTAGCAGATTTCTTTCCCCTAGAAAAATATTGTGTACATGTGTGTTATTTCTCATTGCATGTTTGTGATTGATGTTCTAAATTTTGAATTGAATTTTCAGAGCAGTAGAGTAGGATTGTGTCTTGTTATTTATATTAAAATTTCATGAGTAGTTGCAATTCTGCACCATAATTTCTACAGGGTATCAGAGTAGGATTCACATTAGAATAGGAATTTTGAAGTTTTTTCTCAGGAGGATCAAATTTATAGTTCAATGTAGCAGGATGTTTTCAGAGTCGGGAAGATGACCTTCAACAAGTTGAAATTAGAATAAGCCTTGGAAGGTAGCTCACATTTCATTACATGGAAGCTTCAGATGGAGGCAATGTTGGATGACAATGGATTCCAAGAATATGCCAAGAAAGATATTGAAAAACCATAGGCATATGATGCAAAAACCCTAGCAAAATGGAAGAAAGATGTAGCCAAGGTGAGGAGAATAGTCTTGGAGGGACTACATGACCACATTGTCTCAAATATCCTTGGAAAGAAACTCCTTTTGCAATGGGTAAATCACTGGCAAAATTGTTTGAGAATAGTAGTGACCACATGAAACTGGTGCTCAAGTATAAACTTCGAAATATCAAGATGCAAAAGAATGACAATATCCCAAAGTATTTGAGCAAGTCCACACAAGTTCGTGGTGTTATTAGAGGGGTTGGTGTAAATGTCGCAGAAGATGACTTGGTAAGCCTAATTCTTCTAGGCCTTCCCAAAAGCTGGCACAACTACCAAGATTCAGTGAATGGGAGGAAGAAATTACTGAAGTGGGAACATGTATGATCCAATTTGGTACAAGAGGAGATAAGGCATAACACAAGATATGGGACCTCATCAAAGGGTGAGGATGAAGAAAAATTTTCTTTGGTTGGAAAGGGAAAGAAGGGAAAATGGAAGAAATCCCAAACCAAACCACAATCCAGCCAAGGGGGGAAGAAGAAAGATTTGTCCAAAATTAAATGCTTCAATCATCATGAATTTGAGAACTATGCCACGAAGTGTCAACACAAAATGTTGAGAAAGAAGTCCTCAGGAGGAGTAGCATTTGGATTCATAGTTTGAGCTTTACCGCACCCTTATCGCATGCACGGCCAACATAGTGATGGGGAGCGTGTGGTACTTGGACTTAGGTGCATTGTTCCACATGATAGGGTGTAGAGAGCTTTTTAGTGACCAGAAATGGTATGAACTTTTCCTATTTCTAATCCTACTTCTTAAAGAAAATGCTTTGCAAAATCAGATAGAAAACAATTGGAGAGGAAATTAACACCAAGGAAACTCTAGTGCTGGAATGTAAAAGACAATTTGCAAGCAAATCAAGTAAAGAAATTCCACACAATAGAAACAATCTTAAATGTTGGAATGAAATGTTATGTTCATCTTCAAATGGATGGTAAGTAGTCTTGCAAGTGGGCCCTTGCAGATTTCGGCCTTCCTTCTTATTTTTCTCCCACACAAAAAACCTATCCTTGTACAGTTGCAATTTGCTTGCACTAGTGCAGGTACAATATTTCTGTGTAAGAGTATATTCAATCTTCCTTACTGAAGACTTATGTCTAAGTGAAGGTGCTCTAAGCCTCAAGGCTTGGAGCACTCTGTTCCTGTGTCAAGAGACTTGCTCTTGCACCAAAGCAGAGTCCCCTTTACTCAGTTTCTGAATTACTTTCAAAAGTTGAAAGACATGCTGAAAAGGAATTGCAACTGTAAATGAAATTCTGAAGTAAACTAGATGCGAAAAAGAAAATGATTCTACTCATTAAACTTCGTAAGGGAAATAAACTTCATGAGATAAAAACACTTACAAAAGAATCAATCAATAGCTTAAGTACTTTTCATGTTTCAACCAGTTCTGGTACTTCACCCACAATAATGACATTCTTTGTAAGTATAATATGTAAGTTTAATATAACTGCTTCCAGATTTTTTAGAGATGAACTTTTAATACCAGAAACAATTACTTGATTAATTGATCCATTCACTTGCGAAATAAGATGTAGGTAAGTGATTCACTATTTGCCCAGATTCCAGTCACTTTTGACTGTCCAGACAATTCCTCCGCCTCGTCCACCTCCTTAGACGACTCCATTATATTAAATTAACTTTATATTATATTAACTTCCAGATCACACTTCGCATAAAACAAAGTAGGATATTAACACACCCATATAAATTAAATATTATATTTCCGCAACCGTACCAATTGGATTTAATTTAATTAATAATTAATTTAATTAATTAATATTTTATTAAAGTTAATGAAATTTTAATAATTAATTATAATGTTTAAATAATTAATAAACTTTATTATTATAGTTAAATTTAGGAAGGCATACATTAATATAGTTTTAGTGGGCCTAATAGCTATAAAAACATGTGTTCAAAAAGAAACGAAATAGAGTATGTATGTTTGGATAGATTTAACAATCAAATGACTATGCAGAAGTGGGTTCTTATCCTATGAAGAAAAAGTATCATACACCAATTTGATGTCTGACTTGGCAGTGACCTTAAAAATTAAATAGTATTTTTATACACAAACAAATAACCTGTCAAAATTGTAGAGAGGGAATCATAGCTACATGGTCCCCACCGACACGTCCATCAATTCCAACTTTTTCAAGAATTCGCATGGGAATGCGACCCAGGAATTTGACGCTAGTTTACAAGTTTTTCTCTTTTTTAAACGTAAAATACAATTGATTTTAAATTAAACACGCCATTGTCAACTTTCAAATAATTGAGGAAAACATCAAAATGACAGGCATAAGAAAATATCAGAAGTTTTGAATTATATATATACATACGTTAATATAGTTTCAATGGTCCTAATAGCTATAAAAACATGTGTTCAAAAACAGAGGAAATAGAGTATGTATGTATGGATACATTTAACAATCAAATGACTATGCAAAAGTGAGTCCTTATCCCACGAAGAAAAAGTATCATACATCAATTTGATGTCTGACTTGGCAGTGACCTTAAAAATTAAATAATATTTATATAACACAAACAAATAACCTGTCAAAATTGTAGAGAGAGAAACATAGCTACATGGTCCCCACCGACGCGTCCATCAATTCCAAGTTTTTCAGGAGTTCGCATGGGAATGCAACCTGGGAGCCGACGTTAAATTTGATGCTAGTTTACTAGTTTTTCTCTTTTTTTAGGCGTAAAATACAATTGATTTTAAATTAAACACGTCATTGTTAACTTGCAAATAATTGAGGAAAACGTCAAAATGACGGGCATAAGAAAATATCAGGAGTTTAAAATTAATTAATTATATATATATATATATATATATATATATATATATATATATATACTATATATATATGTTATGTATGTATGTATGTATGTATGTATGTATGTGTATGTATGTATGTATGTATGTTATGTATGTATGTATTGTATGTATGTATGTATGTATTGATACATACATACTACATACATTACATACATACATACATACATACATACATACATACATACATTACATATATATATATATATATATATATATATATATAGATATATATATATATATATATATCACTTATTACTATTAGGTTCCAGTGGCACAAGGCATGCATTTCATTTATGGTGCAACAGCTTCACATTCATGATGATGACAATGGATTAGACAGAAATTTATTATTGTAAAAGGTGTCGTGCAACTAAATGGATATGGAGGCTGGATTTACTTAAAAAAAAATTCAATCTAGGCTACAAAATTTGTGTATAATATTCATCTTCACCCTTTGATCAGCAATGTTCCATCACCAATTCCATAGAACATGTTTTACTCATTTACTTAACAAGTTGGACTTTTCGGTTTCATTTGATTAACCCTAAGAATGACAAGGGTGATTTCACCACTTTTCACAGGCCCGAATGGCCCGTGAGATAATCATTGTTCCCCATTAGTGGTGATGGAAGAGTCCATGGAAACTGTGATGAAGCACCCTCTTAAGTCATAATTACAAAGTTGGCATTGGATTAGGAATGGAGTAAGAGGAGGAGGTGGAGGCGGATGGTGTTGGATTAGGAATGGAGGCAGAGACAAAGGCTGATGGCATCCAATTCTAAAGTGACCTTGCAGGCATAGAGATGAAAATAGTTCCAAGGAATTCCTCTCTGTGCTGAAGCAAATCAAGGCGACACATAACCTCGACATCATCCTTTGAAATTGCAACAGAGAAGTTGTTGTTAGAAAACCTGCACAGATGAATCTAGCTAGTAAAGGTTGAACACACAGCTTTGCAGAGCAAAAACACTAAAAAAAATCGAAAGAACAAAAAGAATTATTGATTAACAGAAAATAGGTTACAATGCTCATGATATACTACATGAGAGTAAACTAATATGCATCACTGGGTAAAGATCCCAAGTTAATGTGCCATAGTGCTGATCAATGAGAGGACTCGACACCTACAACAAGTTCCGGAGAGAACTAGCTAGTTGCGGAGTGAAAAGATGAGCAAATTAGGTAGTAAATCATGCAGAAAGGATCTTGCATGTAGTCCCATACATGCATGGACAGTCAAAGGCACCAATCTGGGGAAGATTCTAATGTTGAAGCCTTGCATGTCAGTGAATGCTCTAAGTGTTCGCATGTGCCAGTAATGAAGGTCCTAGGTGTGTAGTACCTCCAACAGAAGCAACATGCTTTACACTACTTATGATGGTGGAGAAATTGGAGTTCCATTTTTTAGTTTTTGTTGTGCCTTCGACAACCTGTGATTCAGATTCTGTGAAGGAGCAATAGCCACCTCTAGGCTCCATTCATTCACACACACAATAAAAGCAGTGACCGCACCACATAGGCGGAAGCCATGGCCGGGCGATCTCGCTGCAAACTCGCAGCCACCCGCATAAATCAAATTACTTCTAGTGTCAGATCAAAGAACTTTTGATGCCAACATATTCGATGAGAATATCTCTCTTGTTCTATTTCGCACCCAATCTTGGTCAACAAATATGGAGGGCGACTGCTCAAATTCATAGGCGCGGATAGGCCACTTCATATCTCGGGTCTACTTTCTGAGTTTTGGATGCCATATTTCTTTCTAGGCGGAAAATTCATGGTATGACTGTAAACCAATTGAAATTACTTTTCCTAAAATTCACAACACATAAATTCTAGATTGGTATTGCTTTGAAATTGAAATTGAAATTGCTTTGAAATTGAAATTGAAATTGAAATTGCTTCCAAATTGAAATTGAAATTCTTCTTATAATAATTGTTGAAACTTATAATACGCGAATGCCAATTTATTACATATGCCAAAGAATATACATCAAATGAGTCTGGTTGAAAATCTCTAATATATATATTTAAATTTATTCCATCTCAAAAAGTACTAAAATAAAATTTAAATTTAAATCATTTCTTATTAAATATACAGGATTTCAATCGAAATTTCTCCAATATTGAAAACATTTAATAGAAAAAAATAGAAAAAACTGTAACCCATTGTCTTTTCATTAAAAAAATTAAAGTCATATTCTTTTCTCATGGGAATTTATCTCAAATATTAAAGTTTGGGAATTTATCTCAAATATTAAAGTTGGGAAATTTATCTCAAATATTGAAAATATTAAATACCAAGAACTTAAAATCTTGGCCTTTTTATCTTTGTAAATCTTGACATCAATGAATGCACTATCACAATATTAATTCAAAAATTCATATATATATATATAAAAGTGAGTAAATAGAAATCAATGAGCTCTCCGAGTGATAGTAACTCGACTATAGATTTGAGGCCCGGGGGGTTAAAATTTGATGGTTTTCTTCCACATGAGGGGAATTTATTTATGACAGTTGAGAAAATTTGTTTTGTAATTTTAAAAATGTGTAATTAAAATTATAAAACTTATTTTAAATTTCTTACAAAATGAATATAGAAATAGTGATGTTGATGGAGTATAAAAAGAACTCATATAAAAGTTTTGGGAATGTCATATTTTCCGAGAGCACTGTGCTTTCTCTTCTTTATCTTCAAATATGTTTAATTTTCTGAATTTCTGAAATATTACTTTTAAACCTGAATTTCAAGGAGAACAGTTTTTATTAAATATTGTTTTGATTAGACAACTTTAATAACAAAGGTAATCAAAGAAAGTTGTTTTTAATTTTTTCTTGAATGGTTTATATTTCTCTTTATGTTTAATTTAAAGGAAGAAAATGTTTTTTTTTTAAGATTTAGCTAAGAATATTTTAAATTTTGTAACATAGTCTGCAACTCAAGAAATAGTGAAATTGAAATAATAAATTTTTATGGGTTATGATTTAATAAGAAAAATATGTAACTGAGAATAAAAATATATATTAAAAAACATATGAAAAGCAGTTTTAATTTTATATATTAAAAAACATATGAAAAGCAATTTAAAAATAAAAACGTCAATTTTTTTTTAATAAGGGAACCCGTCAAATTTAAGCCGTGCCTGGGAGAGACACTTAATCAGATTCCGAATGAAATTGAAATCGGGATTAGAAACGTGTGTGCTAATTACTATGTAAAGCCACTATCGGAGTGAGGTTGTTAATCACCACGAGCGTGAATTTAAAGTTGAATGGTGGAGTGTAAAAGATAAAGACGACAATTTTACATATTCCTATCCTTCCATCCAAAATTTCTTTATGGATGTGTATTTATAATTTTATTTTAAAATTTTACTAATTAGGAAAAGAATTGTGGTATGTAATTATTTATTTATTTTTATTTAAATTATATAAAATTATTTATGTAATAAATAAATATTTAGTACTGGTGCTATTAATATTTGGAACTGTAATTATTTTATTATAAATTGATATAAATTGTTTGCGTGGGTAATTTAATTGATAATAGTTATGGAAATAAAATTTCATTTAAATAGAAATCTTGAGTTTAAATTAAAGCATAATTGTATTATATTGAAGCAATATAAAGATGACAGATAGTACATCAAAAGCTTTTAAAAGCAGGAGTATCTCAGAAGCTAAAAAAACTGGATACTATATGCATCCTGGGAAATAGCTTTGGGACTGACCCACAAAATACCAAATACAGGACTTCTTGAACAACACATGAAATTCCCGGAATATAAAACTGATTGCCAAGAAAGAACAATGATTTATACACCATACCTATACAGGGATATATATCAAAATAATCAAAAAATAGAACATACCTGGAGATTTTCATAGAATTAAAACCCAGGGAAGGAGAAATCCTGGATGGGGAAGGATTCCCCGGTAGATATTACCTTCATAGACCAGTTACCTGTTTGAGATAGAAGCCCTTCCTTAGATAAGCAATCAGCTTGCTGATTCTTGGACCTATAGATGTGTTGAATGGAACATCCTTTCACTTTACCCCACAAATACATAATTTTGTCCATCCAGCCCGCAAGGTGAGGGCAGTTGATACGGCGTTTTCCCATAACGTGATCAACCATAATTTTAGAATCCCCATAGATTGACACAAAATGAATATAAAAAAAGATGCAGAATGTAAGAAGACCCGCTAGAGCCATCGCCTCAGCCATGCAGTTAGAGCCCTTTCCTCCATTCCATGAGATGAGATAATGAAGGCTCTCGTCCATAATAATATGAACCCCGCAGCCACAGGAATTGTGCTAAGTAGCACCATCAAAGAAAGCCCTAGGGGCCCCTGAGAGACCATCTCCTTGCTTGTTCCAATTGACATTTTTTCTTTTTTGATTCTTAGCCGGAAGGGATTCATAGATGGATACAACATTTTGTAAAGTAGCGATAAAGGCTCTTTCCTGGCTTTAAAGATTATATTGTTTCTCCACTTCCAAGCACACCAAAGGACAATGATAATTATTGGTCTCCAAGATTCACGCTGCCCACTCCACTAGATGAAAGCTTCCTATGTGGAAGCATGAGACACGACAGGAAATCCTAATAAGACTGCCAATTCATACGACAGTATTTGCGTTTTCTGGCACTGGAAAAACATATGGTAGTTGCTTTCCTCTGCTGCTTCAAACATTAAACAAAAGCTCGGCCCATGCCAATTTCTTTTTTTAGATTTTTCCAAGACAATTTTTTATTGTGGAAAACCAACCATGCGAAGAATGTTAATTTGGGAGGACATCTAGTTTTCCAGAAAATAGAAGGAAAACAAGGGCTAGCATGAGTTATTTTTAAACCAATCAAGTTAATGTAATATCTTTTACACAAACCTAGGAACTTGCATTTGGCACTTTCCAGACCAGAACATCTTCAGGCAAAGAATGATGTAAGCCACTACTTCTCAAGCCGACTCTGATTATGTTCCATTGTTTTGCTAAAGAGTCACACATCCCCATATTGTCAGCGTCTTTCCACGGGGGGACAGGGCCCTGCCATGATGCTATGAGTTTATCCCAGGTGAAGAAACCATTCCTATGGAAGAAGCTTAGGAGATTTTCAAGAATAGAAATTTTCTCACACCCGCTTATGAAAGGGTCAAGACCAATGATAATCCTGCTACCAGATTGGAAGCTCCATATCAAGTTCTTCAAAAAATAGTGTTCAATCTTTCGAAAGCTGAGCTAGATAGCTAACCCATACTTGGATCTGATCCTCCCTAATCTGTACCAATGAGCGATATCTTTGCCACCCATGTATTTCTTTTTAATTGTGCTGCTCCAGGGGCCCCCTCCATAGATTCCCCTCCATAATTATTTACACAGGAGTGCCTTCCCAAAAGTTCTCAGGTCCAACAGCCCCCATCCATCTAAATTCTTTGGCTTAGAGATCTTTTCCATTTTAGCGAGATGATATTTTCTCTGCTCTCATTTGCCTCCCCAAATAAAGTTTGCAGTAATCTTATTCATTTTCTGGATGATACTCACAGGGAGAAAGAATAAGTGTGCCCAGTGTACAACAAGTTGAGTTAAAACTGCTTGTGATAGGATAATTCTTCCTGCCAATGATAGGCTCCTATATTCCCAAGCAGATATCTTTTTGTAGTACCTGTCTATTATCCATAGCCAGTCTGCTTTTGAGTATCCCTTTGCTTTTAGCTGGAATCCTAAATATTTTAATCCATTTTTTATGGATCTCATATCTATCCCAAACAACATTGAGACCCATTCTGTTGTTTCCATGTTGACATCATTATGGAACAGGATGGATTTTGATTTATTAATATGAAGACCAGTAGCATCTTGGAATCTTTTCAAAATGACATGAAGATGTGACCAAGTGACTTTGCATAGCATTGTGAAAATGAGCACACCATCAACAAAAAGGTTATGTGAAATGTAGTTGTTTCTACAAATCTTCATTGGCCTGCATCTGTTTTCATTGACTGCTTTGTTAATATAAAGACTTAATGAGTTCATTGTCAAAATAAACAAGAGAGGAGATAGGGGGCAGCCTTGACGAAGACCTCTTTCTGCAAGAAAAAAAGGGGAAGGGATCCCATTTATGATGACAGCATAATTTACTTTCTCCACACATGCTATGATCCAATTTATAATATTGGATCTCAGACCAATCTTAGCTAATAAGCATCTGATAAACCCCCAATCTGAGCAATCATATGCTTTTTGTAGATCAATTTTCAATATGGCTGCATCAGATTTGTTTGTAAGCATGGAAAATAAACTTTCTTGCGTGTTAGCAACAACATCCAATATATTCCTACCTTTTAGAAAAGCATGTTGATCTTTCGTTAAAAAGCAAGCTAAGGTAGATTTGATCTTTTCAGAGATAATTTTTGTAATAATTTTGAATGTAATGTTGCAAAGAGAAATCAGCCTAAAGTCTTGAAAGGATTCAACCTCCAATTTCTTTGGGATGAGTGCTATTTGAATGGTGGACATAATCTGGTGAATGCTGCCTGAGATTCTTGCTGCCTCAACCATCCTTAGCAGGTCATGTTTGATGAGATCAAAAAAGTGGATAAAGAATTCTATTGTCCAGTCGTCCGGGCCAGGGCATTTGTCCTTCTTGAAGGACATCATTACACCAAGAAGTTCGTCCTCCATTATGGGTTGGAAAAGACCTTCATTTTTTTCATCATCAAACATATGGGGGAATGGATCTATGCCCCATAAAATATCCTGAACACTGCAGACATCCATTCTTTTATATTGTTTTTCAAAGTATCTCATAGCTTCCTTTTGGATGTCTTGTTGGCAGAAAAGGAAGCCCCCCTGACCATCGTTAATTTTTCATAAGGAAATTTTCTCCCGCCTGGAATTTGCGTACCTATGAAAAAATTTGGTGTTTTTGTCACCTTCCTTGAGCCAGGTTGCCCTACTCTTAAGTCTCCATAAGGCCTCTTCCTGCTTTAGAATTTTTTGCTTTCTCCTTTCAAGCTCATTGAGGCGGCATCTCATATCAAACGGAAGTGTATTAGCAACCAGGGTTCCAGAGATACTGTGCAATTCCTTTTGTATTTCCCTCAGATCCTTTTTGTCCATATATCTGTTCTTAATTTGCCAATCTTTTACCACCTTTCTCATTGTGGCCATCTTGTCTCTAAAGGTCAAGAAGAGGGGATCTTGTCTCTTGCTGATAAATCCTTCTAAGTTCTTGTTATGATATCATTAAACTCTGGTTCTTCTAACCAAGACCTGTTAAATTTAAAAGGGTACCCTTTCCTAAACCCCTTCTCCCTCCACCTGAGATATATCGGCCTATGGTCGGATATGAAAACATTTCCAATAGATGAGTTATATAAATTTAACTTCCAAATTAACTAATAAAAATACATTTAATTTTCGTTGTTTTAAAAAATATTCATTGTTCAATGATCATTTTCGGTTTTAATTTAAACCCATTAAACTATTAAGAAAAGAGCTAAACAGCCAAAGAACCGAAAAGCGACAACGGGGATGGAAGTGTTAAGAAGCAGGAAACTTCCAGAAAAGATGGAATCTTTTCGGCAGCTTAGCGGCCACGGGATATGATGTAAGCGATTTAATTATTGAGCTTACGTGGCTTCCCTTTTGAATTTCTATCGGTGGAGATTCGATGGGCTGCCCGGTGTGTTTATGCCCGATGTGTCGATCAATATAAGTTTTGAAACGCGTGGAAATTAAAACAAAATTATGGGAAAGTTTACATTGTTACGGAGTTAAATTTTATAATATTAATTTTCGATGTTTTATATTATTGTCAAATTTTATATTTTTTGAAGAGAAATTTTAATTTTTAATATAATTATTTAGTTTCATATTTTCCTGAAAAAATATTTCATATTTCATATTTAATTACATTGAAATTGTTCTCTTTGCGGGTTTTGGCTGGGCAAATACTGTTAATCCCAACCAATCCTCGCTCCCCATTTTCGTCCTATGAAAATTTAACACGTGGAAAAATTCAAAGGTAGTGCAAAATTCAAAGCTCAAAGCTCGTGCCGGGAATTCAATGGACAAAGCCATAGATGACCCTAATTTCACAATCACACAAATCAGGATCCATTTTTCTTCGTCTAATCGTATGGCAATTGCTACCTAAAAGAAGCGGCGCTTGTTGAGTATTATATTAACTTCCAGATCACACTTCGCATAAAACAAAGTATGATATTAACGCACCCATATAAATTAAATATTATATTCCGCAACCGGATCAATTGGATTTAATTTTATTAATAATTAATTTTGAAATGAATCGAAATTAAAACAAAATGAACATTTTAATTTAAATATTTAATTTTAATGGGTTGTTCCTTATTTCAAACGCGGTTTTTTTTTTTAATTCTTTTTCTTCCATTGTAACCTGTCATAAGTATATGAATAATTTTATAAAAAAAAACTATTCAAATAAAAATAAGATATCATTATGTGAAAGTTTACATTGTCACGGAAGTTATTTATAATATTAATTTTTAGATGTTTTTATATTAATTGTCAAATTTTATATTCTTTGAAAGTGAAAATTTTAATTTTTAATATAAGAAAAACTTTTAATATAATTATTTAATTTCATATTTCCCAGAAAAAATATTTAATATCGAAAAAATGAATTAAAATATTAAATTTTGAAAAAATAAAAAGAGAAATATTAAAACCTTTTATCATTGAAAATGTATTTTTTATGAACAAATTTCGTATACTTAATATTATTCATTGTTACTCAGGGTTAAAGTTAAGCCCCGCCTCTAACCGTGGTTAAGGGGACTCTTGGCAATGGGCCGGCCACACGTAGGTGGCGATTAGTCATCTTGAATTTTGTATGGTCTAATCGATAGGTTTTTATTTTTAATATTTCATGAAGATGTTTTTTTTTGTTATCGTAAGGTTGGAAGGATCAAGAAAGGCTAAGTGCAATGTTTTGATTTGATATTAAATTTTTATTAAATAAATTGAGGAGGCTGATGTTAATTATTAATATTTATTAAAATTAATATGGTTTATTTAATTTTAAGAAAGTAAGAAATTAATCAAAATTGTTTAACATAATATTTTTATGCTCAAAGAGAAGTGAGAGAAGTGTTCGAGATTATCATAGATTTGTTGTCTTAACAAGTTTTCAAGGTTGGTAGTGTGATAGATATTTTCAAAATTAGAACAGATTTGACTATAAGCTGGGGAATCTAAGAGAAAGTGTTTTTTATCTTCAACCCTCTTAGTATCGCACAATGTGATAGATATTTTCAAATTTAGAACGGATTTGACTATAAGCTAGGGAATCTAAGAGAGTGTTTTTTATCTTCAACCCTCTTAGTATGGCACAACCGACAAAATCTTTCTTCCCATGTCATTTTGGGAATAGACTAATGCCAAGTTCCACTATGAAGCTCATAAGAGTTAGTCTTTATCGTAGCATTGTTCATGTCATAGCCCCATTCACGAATATATAAAAATAATAATTATAACACCAATAAAACATACATATACTAACTAATACATACATATATTAAAATGATACTAACTATAATTTGAACCAAACTAGGATCAACAACCCGATAGGCTATTACATCAACAAGATCAATTATAAATCAAACGAGTTCAATCATAAATTAAAGGTCTGCTATGATATTGATTTCCGTATATGCCGGACAGTCTGTTATCCGGTCTTGTGTTAAATGACTTATCCCTCCAGCTTGGACACCTCAACTTGCCTCGAGCTCATCGCACCTTGGGTTTGTTCGGCATTTACACTACCTGTCATGTTATATTTATGCGCACTGTAGTGCTGTCAGAGTCTCTCAGGATCCTTCGCTGCATCCATGGTGGAGATCGCCAGACTTTGATCCAACGGCTCTGTGCAGATCGGAGGGTTATACCATCTCCCAAGTCAGGTTCCGCGGTTCTTTTCGCCCTTTCCCTCTTCGCGTTATGTTTTGCTCTCCTTCCTTGGTTGTTGGCCTATTCTGCAGCCAGGTCTCTCAATGCAGTTGGTTCGCCCAGAGACAAGGTCGAGGGGTTCGTGCTCATGTTCAGAGATCTCATTACAGTTTCCCAGGTGAGGAGGTTCGCAGCTAGTGTTTTCTTTTGCAGTTAATTCATGAATTGTTGCAGGGTTTCTATACTAATCCACTGCTCTTGCTGCCTTCTGCAGGTTTTGGGGAAGGAACGAAGTTGCGCCTTTGAGATGCCTTTCAAAGGGATTTACCCCACCCATACTGGGCTTGGGTTGTTAATGATTACTCAGGTAAGCTCAAATGGCTCCCTGTCTAGCTTTTGCTCGAATAGCGTGTTCTCTCTGCTTAAGTGTGTAATACCCAGAAGTGCTGGCATACTTGTTACCTCTGGAGTCATAGGTAACTGCCTAAGTCAAGTTGCGCACAATGCTCCATGATAACCCCATGTTGGGTGGTGGGCTCCAGTGTTGTAGCAATAATGATGCAACTCCTGGGACTCCCTTCTTTACTTTTATCAACCCGGTTGTTCGTAACAAACTTGGAAGCGACGGTGCTGTATGCACAAGTACTAGCTCTTGCCGCAACTGTCACTTGGTCAACTGGCACAAGTCTACTAGGGGATTTAGCCAACTTCTATGAGCTCTTAGAAGAAGCTTTCTAATTGATGGATGGAAGCTAACTCAAAGGAAGTTAATCTACTTGCGAAAAGAGATTGAAAAACTGAAGGAAAGCGCAAACCCTAGCAAACCCTAATTCTACCAGCTAGTCCTACTGATACAAAGATGAGAATGCAAACTACTGAAAGAGATGCCATTACTTCTATGAAGGTAAAATACATGTGTTTAGACTACCTTTGTCCTAAGAAAACATCTTTTTGTATTTTTGATTAAGTTGTTAATTTCATCATGCATATGCTTGAACTGTGCTTTACTGTGCAGGGGTGGATCAAGGAGGAGAAATGCTTGGAAAAGGTTGGAAAGGTTCAGAGGGGGTCTAAGGAGTCCCTAACACTCTTCCAGAGAGTTTCACAAACTTTGGCTATCAAGAAACCTCTTTTGTGAGCTTCTACAGGAAGTCTGCAGAGGTTCTACAGGATGTTCAGAAATTTCTACAGGATGTTTGAAAATCGGTTTTTAGAAGATGGATGAGTGAGGGAAAATGCATGGATGGTTCTGGAGGTAGGATAGGGGTCTAAAACGGCCTAGGGACTGGTGGATGGAGTGGTGAGAAGGTGTAGGAGGTTGACTTGGCTTGGAGAAGGCTAAGGCAATGTTTGAGCAAGAAGGTAGGGTTATGTGGAAAAAAGGACAGATGGGAGACGAGGAACTCAGCTAGGAGACTAAACAGGTGGCTCAGATGATGCTTTGGGTGGATGAAAGAGTCGGGGAGATGCCCTGCACGGTGTACTTCGACCAAATCAACAAAGTCTTGCAAATGATCAAAACTTGAGCTAATCTAGTCTACCTATCAAAAGCATGAAGGAACAATAGCTGTATTAGAGAGAAAACCATGTAAAACAACTATGCAGAGAAACATTTCAGAGCTCTAAACTCATAACTCACTTCTGTAAAGGAAAACAATACACTAAGGATTGCATGGTCAAGCAAACTAGTGTTTTTGTTGGGGCAGCATTGTTTCTTCGATTCCATCCCCTAATCCAATAAGGATGAGGTGAAACCGAGAGTGTGGTTGTCCCTTTTCTTTGAAGCTTTTTCTGTTATTATCCTACCAAAACACCAGAAGCAATTTCATTCATAAACAACGATCTATCCAAGCAACATAACTAAATCTGCCTAACGGAAATACGTTCAGATGCATAAAGGGAAACAATGATGCATAAAGGAAAAGTAACAGCACAGAAAGGAGGCCCTAGGCTCTCAGGTTGGGCCCAACCCTGAGAGCTATGGCTCCTATGGAAAACTCAGATTTGATATAAAATCGAACTACTTCTCATTATCAAAAAATAATCATAAGAGTGATGCCAACAATGGCTACAAAAGAACAAAATCGAACTAGTAGCACTGAGGTGAAAAATACACAATAGTTTCAAAAGTCCCTTACGAAAGCTGAGGCCTCAACATTTATACATCACGAGGGACCTAGCTAGCCTCCTCAATCTGTGGAACTCGGCTGTCCAAATTGTGAGTTAGACAGTCCCTTCTAAAATCTGTTTGGCTGCCTTCTAGATTCGGTTTTGGTGGTCTTTGGAGCTCGGAGTTGGGGGTGAAGATCCTGAGGAAGGGTTATTTAATGCCATAGACAACCCCCCTATGAATCCTCACCTTATGCTTGGCTGTCTTTTAGCCCATGATTGCTCGATTTTGCTCCAACATGTGTCAAAAAACCTGAAATAAGCACATGTTAGCCACCCAGGAAGAATGACTACCCTTATTCGTACAAATGACATAAACATACTCAAAATAATGCATAAGCTATGGAAAATGAAGGATTTGAACAAGGACTGAACAAGGATAATTAGGCCAAATGATCCCAACAAGTTATCAATTTTGGGGCTCATCATCACCCCCCTGCTAAAAGGGTTGCTCATCCTCTGAGCAACTAGTCCATCTCCTCGTCTTTCATTGCTTTAATCACCACCCTCACATCCCAGGCTTCTGAAGTAGTGTCCTCCACACTGTCATGGAATCCGGCCTTCCTTTCCACCTCTTCCCACTACTTATGCTCCTCCTCTTCTGTGCCTCCCTCTAACAACCCCAAAAGCAAGGGTGGACTTAGCTTGAGGCCTATCCAATTGGCTTGGAGGTTCTGCATAGACTTCTTGTAGAGAGGTACCTGTGCCAAAGCCTCCCTCATCCGAGTTGGAGTGTGATATTCTCGGATTTTGATGCTGTGGGACAATGTGTTCCACCTACGGGTGCAAGCATGAACACAATTGTCCCCTAATAGTCGCTCCATATCTTCGAAGTGTGCTATGGCCTGGGCCTGGCGATCCATGTACTCTAATAAAACCTGAGAGTTGGTTTCTAGGTGCTGGTGGGTGGATATCAATGTTGTGGGGAAACCCTTGCTCTGCTCTAATCATCAGTGGTTCATGTAACTCCCGGTCCATGACATTCTTGACCTCAGCTGCTCTCTTCTCTTCGTGGTTTAACCATGAGTTCATTGCCATCAGCTGCATGTCCCCTACTGCTGTGTTGGGGTCCCACGAAGTGATGTTTGGAAGGGCCAAATTATGGAGGTAAAACTCAGAAAGCTTGGCCTTATCTTGCGATGAACTGGTGTTACATAAATCCATGAATTGTTGGGGGTTTTGGATGTGGGAGATACCCCTTTGTGCCAATGTGTTGATTTGGAACTGCAGCCACTGATCCCTTAGGTATAGGCCATAGGATTTGGCCGGCTGCCTACATTGCAGAGCTTCCATTGCCCAACTGGCCATGCAGGCCAGTTGTGCCTCCTTTTCTTGCATCTGCTGCTTCAGGGATTGTATCTCCATATCTGCCTGCAATTCCCTCTCCTATAGATGTTGGTTAATCTCCTCGAGATTACCTTGCATCTCTTCTTTTCCTTGAGGCTCTGCTGAGGGATCCTTGGCTGCGTGTCCTCTCCTTTCCTCTGTCCCTACAGCTGGAGCTGTTGTCTGAGCAGCTCATTCTCTTCTCTTAACTTGGCTTGTTGGGAGCTTTCCACATGCCTTACTCTTGCCAACTCCCTTTGTGTTTCCTTGAGCCTTTCCTCTAGAGGTCCTATATCTGCTACCCCCTTGGACTTAGCGATCCTCATCCAAGTGTGGGTTCGTACTCTTTCTTCCTCTAGTGCTAGAAACAGTGGCACTGTGAACTTTTGAGGAATAATTTTGCTGGCCTCCAAAAGGTTATAATAAGAGCCCAGGTTGGGCTGGGGGCTTGGTTCCATGATGACATCGGCCTTCTCCTCCTTCTGTGGTGACTTGGCTGCTCTTTCCTCCTCCTGAGGTGACTTGGCTGCTCTCTTCTCCATCTGCTCAGTTTCTTTCAGCCTAGCCAAAGTTTCTTGTAGAATAGCCTCAACATCCTGTAGAGAGGCTTCTGAGCTCAATTTCTCCATTCTTTCCCTCCATGAGGATTTTTTTGGGCTCCCCCGCTTATAAGTAATGGATGCCTTGGAGGGGGATTTATCCTTTGGTGTGGTAGGGGTATCCACGATGATGATTGGCTCTTTTGATGGAGGCTAGGGTCTGCCACTCTTAATCCTTACACTCCTTCTCGCTTTAAAATACAAAGTAGTCTCCCTCTTTCATTTCTCTTTTGGCTTGGGAGAGGTACTTAGGGTGGCCAGCACAGCTGCTGCCTCCCTAGCTATGATTTCGGCCGACTTCTCCTTCTGCTGTCCTTCTTTCGGACTTCCTGTATAAAGTCCTGTAGTGGTTGCTTTCTGGCTTCCTGTAGAAGCCGTTTTCAACTTTCCTGTACTCTGCTGCTTTCCTGTAGAAGCCGAGGGTACTGTTTTAGCCTGATTGGATGAGGGGACTTTTCCTTTTATCTTGGTTGAGGTTGCCTTAGGGGTGCCCTTACTGACTTGGACTTTCTCTGTCCGTTCTGCCCTGCTCTGTAGCCTTTTCTCCCTGGGTGTCGGTGCAATTTTATCATCCCCTGTTTTGGCAGCTTGCCCCATTTATGGTGTTCCTTTATGTTCTTTCTTTAGTGTTTTGCCAAGGGTTCCTTGCTTTTTAACCTTCTTCTCTCCCTGAGTATGCTCCTTCTCCTCACTGCTAGAGGAAGTGAGCTCCTCGACCAAGCCTCGAATGTCATCATCCTTTGACATATTTCGGAAAATTTCCCAGGAGAGAGGGACAGTGAGTGTGGAGTGCATATTCCATGAGGAGCTTAATAAGCCCATGATGGGCTAGCTGGTCTGGTGTCCCCTCGCTGAGTTTGGTGGCACACTCAGTCATGGACTGCAGGAGGAAATGATAGCCATATACGATGCTAAATCGCCCCTCACACGTAATATACTTCATAATTTGGAGGCTGACTTCACTCCAGAATGGTTGTAGGTTGGTCCTCCGAACTCCGTTCTTGTCTTCTCAGAATTGTTCCTCTGGCAAGAAGAACTCTTTTTTAGCTTTCTGACCCAACTTCCTCTCCTCCTTATCCTAGGTTACCCCCATTGGAAGATCAGTTACCCTGCTGATGAGCTGTGGGGTGAGTCTGAGGGTCAGTCCTCTGAAGTTGACAACGGCCAATGTCTTTGACTTCGACTTTAGGGACATGAGGAATTCTTCCGCAATTTCCTCATTGTGACCTTGAAGCTTGTCACGGAATGACATCCAGTGTGCACGGGAAAACAAGTCCACCACCTCAGGGGTTTCCCGTAATTTCTTGGAGTTCGAAGGTTGTTTTCTAATGAACCCTCCCAGCATGGTAAAACTCTGTGTTTGCTCGTGCTTTCACGCAGAAAGGGAATTCTGGGTGGATTTCCTTCTTAGAGCGTAAAAAATATATCTTTGGTCAATTACCCTGTGCTGAACTTGCCTGCTCATATACAGAAGGAGACTTCAGGATTTTTTCACACGGATTGTAGAGCTACATCTCCATTATACACACAGTCATATAAAATTTACAATTTTTACCGGTGTTTTGACAGTGTCTCAATTTCTACAGGAGGGATTTTTTCATTCAAGCGTGGAGGAAATCTCGCATGCAGATCACAAAGACAATTTCGGGCAATGATATAAAAACTTTTGATTCGACAGACAGAATTGCATTCACATTTCTCTACCCCCCTCACTACATCGAATTCACCACCTTTGGAATTATTTGCATGGGAAAGTTAAGTTCTGCCTACCTCACTGAAAATTGCCACCCTCGACGTGAACAGTCCGCGCTGCTTCGGATGTTGTGTTTCCTGTAGCGTAGCTTCCTCTAGAAATTGTTCCCGACTTCTGGAGGAGGTTACGGTAGCGCAGGACCAGTCTGGCGGTAGCAGGACGTTTGAATAGAACGAGAACTCGGGCTAACAACTTGCAGAGGAGGAGGACGCGTATTCGGCTGCAAAATGGTTGTGAGCGTAAATGACTGTAGTGCATCATAAGTATTCAACCGGCCGATTTCGAATTGCTGCGGAATTCATGGCATGGGGGTAAGCTGTCCCCGATCAACCGTTGGCCGACGTCATTGCTATCATTCCCCAGCATGCCCCTGGCCGCCAAATTCTTTCCTCTGCATCTACCGCCGTCATTCCTGTCATACCGCCGCTTCTCCCCGACTGGACACTTCCCACATGTAAATTATCCAACTTTTCGACATAACCAATCCAATTCGGATCCTACGAGGCCGCTTGACTGGCTATGGTGGCCAGTTGAATGGAAACCAGCCTTGTTCAATCCATCCATTCTCACAGTCATGCATATTCAGAGTATAGCTTATGTAATTTGACGAAATAAGGTTAGGCACTTACCTGTGCGGCCATGGACGTGGGTTTTTTTCAGGTTTCGGGACGAGGGATGTTGGATCTGCGTGCTGCTACATTGTGCTCAGGTGCTAGAGCTCCTCTTCATTGGCTGCTGCTGGCTACGAGCCTTTGAGACCCGTTTCTCTGGTGGCGAATACTGCATGCACCGGTTCTGCGAGCTGCTGGTGTCTTCATGGTAGGTGCTCCAGCTGGATCAGCTGCTACAGGATTCATGTAGGACATCCTGTAGCCGTTTCTCCTTCTAGGGTGCATGCTGAAATAACTGGAGTCACGTTCACAGGTGAAGGGTCTTGAGGTCGCCTAGACAGGTGAAGTGTGCGAGCCTCAGAAGGCCTTACTTTTGATTTTGAAAAAAAACAAATTTTCTTATTTGAAAAAAAACAGAGTTCTGGTATGCATGTGCAGGTATATTCGCCCAGATGAGAGTGATGGCAGTGAAAGGAGGTGAAACGAGTGGGGGATGGAATAAAAGGGTGGTTTCATGCCTCCTCAATGGGCTTCAAGCTCCAAATCCTTCTCTGCAGTCGATTCTGGCCCGTCCAAAAGTTCTATAGGATGCTTCCTGTAGAAATACAGAACTTCTTGTAGAAAGTCCTGTAGCTTCCTGTAGAAGGCTGAACCATGACCCGATTGTGTCCAAACCTTGGAAAAATGAGTGTTCATGGAGGGAGTGTATGTGAGGCTGCCTGGTAGCTTGATAGGGACCCTTGTCCTTGAGTTGAGGGGCCTCCTTTGGTGCACTGTGTTCCTGCAACCTATAACACTTTCAAAGATCAGCTTGTCTTCTTTTTCTCTTTTTTTCCTTTTTTTTTTTTAAGAGACAGCAGGGGCGCCTCAATGAGGTTTTCATCCCTACCATCTGCCTTGGGCACCTCGAAAAGGTTTTCACCCAAGGATCTTTTATTCCAATTCTTCTTTCAGAGAGACAGCAGGAGCGCCTTAATGAGGTTTTCACTCCTACCATCTTCCTTGGGCGCCTCAAAAAGGTTTTCACCCAAGGATCTTTTTTATTTCATTTTTTTTTTTGATATATAATGATGCTTAGGGTGTGCCCAAAACAGGGGCAGAACCCTTCTTTATGACCAGCACTGATTTTTCCACAGTTTTGACGAACTCTTGCCTCGAAAGAGGTTTCCTGTAGATCTTTAGTCGATGCCCATTGACGAGCATGGGGATGGCTTCTTCATCAATAGTCCGGATAAGGAAAGAACCATTGTCATTACACTTTTCCACTGCATATGGTCCTAGCCACCTTGTCCTCAGCTTCCCCTTGAAATCCTTATGTCTGGAATCATACAGCAACGCCCAATCTCCCGGCAGGAATTGTTTGTCATTGAGGTGCCGGTCATGCCATACCTTCCTCTGAAGTTGAGTCACTTCTGAGTGGAGGAGGGCCTGCATTCGAAGTTCGTCTAACCCATTCAGCTGCATTAATCTTTCTTGTTGAGCATGGCTAAGATCTAGGTCCAGCTGAGCTGCCATCCTCAATGTGTTTTATTCAAACTCGATTGACAGCTAAGCTCTCTTCCCATAGACCAGCTCATAGGGTGTGAAACTGGTTGTGGTCTTCCAAGTGGTGTTGTAGGCCCAAGTGGCCTCAACCAGGCGATCTGCCCAATCCTTTCTGCTGCTGCTCACCACCTTAGTCAAGATCCCCTCTAATGCTCTATTGGTGACTTCTACTTGCCCATTCGATTGAGGATGATATGGGGTGGAAGTCCTATGTTTGATCTTGTGATGAGCAAGCAAGTCTTCAATCAAATTGGAGGTGAACTAGCTTCCTTGATCGGTGACTAACTCTCTTGGGTAGCCAAATTTGTAGAAAATGTTTTCTCTTAAAAACTTAGCCACATTTTCTTCTGTTGCTACTTTGATTGCCTTGGTTTCTGCCCACTTTGTCAGATAGTTTGTGCACACAATGATGTAAGACTTTTTCCTTGAAGGAGGGTTGATAGGACCCACAAAATCCATACCCCACTTCTCAAATGGCTCAAGAGTCACCTGCAGTTGGAGAGGCATTTCGTCCCTTGGAGTTGGTTTCCCCATCCTTTGGCATCAGTCACATTGGCTGATATATCTTCTGACATCTTGATGAAGAGTGGGCCAATAGTAGCCTGCCTGTAGAATTTTGAAGGCAGTCCTCTTGGCTGCAAAATGTCCTCCACAAGGCCCATCGTGACAAGTTAGGAGGATGTCAAAGACTTCCTCCTCCCTTACAAAACACCTTAAGATCTAATCAGGGCCAAGTTTGAACAAGTTTCCCCCGATCCAAGTGAATGAGGCACTTTTTCTCATGATTCTGCTCTTCTCCTTTGAGGATAGATGCGAAGGGAACTGTGTTGAGACCAGATAGTTGGCTATATCAGCAAACCATGGGGAGAGTACTGAGATAGCAAATAGATGCTCATCTGGCATCTGGTCATCCACTGTTTCTTCTTCACCTACAGGCAAATCCAATCTAGACAAGAAGTCAGCAACAACGTTTTCTTTACTTGGTTTGTCAACGATGGTCAAATCAAACTGCTGCAACAAAAGTAACCATCTAATAATACGAGCATTCACATCAGGCTTATTCATTAAATATCTAATTGCAGCATGGTCAGTATGTACAGATGTTTAATAGCCAGTGATGTAGCGTCGGAACTTGTTCAGGGAATGGACCATGGCTAGGAACTCTTTCTCAATTACCGTATAATTCATTTCTGCCTTGGATAAGTTTTTGCTGACAAAGTATATAGCATATGGAAGTTTTTCTTCAACTTGTCCTAAGGCTGCCCCTATGGCTTTGTTCGAGGCATCAGTGTGGATTTGGAAAGGTAGGGCCTAGTTTGGGCCTCTCAGAATTGGAGCAGACACCAACTTATCCTTCAATTCATTCAGAGCCTTCTGGCAGTCATCCGACCATTTAAACTCAACATCTTTTGCTAAGAGGCCAAACAATGGCAAGGCTAGCTTACTAAAATCTTTAATGAATCTTCTGTAATATCCTGCTAAGCCTAGGAAACTCCGAACATCTCTCACCTTCTGAGGAGGTGGGACCTTTTTGATGATAGCAATTTTACTGGGATCCACCTGTAACCCCTGGCGAGAAATGGTATGGCCTAACACGGTCCCCTCAGTCATCAAAAACTCACATTTCTCAAGACTGAGGGATAGGTTCATCTCAATGGACTTGCTCAAAACTTTTCCCAGGTTGGATAAGGCTTCCTGGAAGCTAGAACCGTAAGGAGTAAAGTCATCCATATAGATTTCTACCGAATCATGGACCAAATCGGAAAAGATGCTTAATACAGCTCTCTGGAAAGTGGCAGGGGCATTACATAGCCCAAAGGGAAGGACGCAGTAGGCGAAGGTGCCCCATGGACAAGTGAAAGTGGTCTTATCTTGGTCCTCTAGGCTGATTTGGATCTGATTATATCCGCTGAACCCATCTAGGAAAGAGAAAAACCTCTTCCCTGCCAGACCATCCAACACTTGATCTATGAAAGGTAAAGGGAAGTGGTCTTTCTTGATGGCTTTGTTCAATTCTCTGTAGTCCACACAGATTCTCCATTTCCCATTTTTCTTGGGCACCAACACCAGTGGGGAAACCCATTCGCTATCCGAGATGGGGTAGATGAATCACGCATCCAACAATTTTTGCACTCAAAGATCAAGTGGATGACATGGCATATGACGTGGCAGATGGCGTGGCGGATGACATGGTGGATGACGTGGTGGATGACGTCATCAAGTGACATAAGCATGACGTCAGCAGGGAGGGGGCAGGCGGTAAGCGGTAATATCGCACCACTTTTTTGGGAAAGTGGTTTTGGGGGAGGGGGCTCCAAACATACCAAGTGCTTGACACGCGTCCTCGGTACGGCAGACCGCCCATCCCCCAGACGCTATTCTTCGGCAGGTTGGGGGCTTTCGAAATCGCCGACTACCGTCAGATCTGGGAGCCGCGATCGAACGACTGGCGGGTGATCGAGCTGGCGGGTCTTTAATGGTGGCGGACCCACGTTAATTTTTCATGTTTTATAATGTTTTTCTATGTATCGGTGGACTTAGGAAAAGTGGGTTTTTTCGGGCAAAATTGCGGGTTTAGGTTATTTATTTAGCCAAAGGCTATATAAATCTCGATGGGTGTGTGGAGGGTTGCTATTGGGCCCCTAGTGGGCCAATAGCTCCCTAAAAAAATGTAAAATATGGCTATAGTCATCCCAGGGTGGGGGTACTTATTTTTTGGGGGTTTTTTATGTATTTATATACTAAGGGGGGGGAAGCTATACATGGGAGTTATATAGTAAGGTTAGTAGGTTAATATGATTGTGGGGGAGGGGTTTGCCTGGCTTAGGCTAAGTTTTATAAAGTAAAAACTTAGGCCAAGGGGAGAGGAATGAATGACCAATGGTGAAACTTTGGCAAGATAAAATCAAGACTTTCTACACAAGAAATGTGGCTTGTTTTGCCTAGGTAAAACATCTTCTCACTTAGTTTTGCCATGAAATGAAGTAGGCTAAAGAGGCTAAGGGTAATGAGAAGATCTCTTTATCCCTTGGGGGGAGTGTTAGCAAATGTTTCTTTGGGAAGATGAGGAGGGGAGTTATTCATGCTTCATTTGATATGTAGCCACCTTGCCATGGTGCCCCATGATTTTATGAGATGGCAAGTCATTCTAAAGAGAAAATTTCTCACAAACCATGCCTTTGTACTTTTAAAACTGCCTACCCAACCTAGTATACCTAGCATTTTTTCTTCATTCTTATTGGGTGCACTTGAATTAGCAAACCCTGATTCTTTTTTTTTCTTTCAGATGCCCTCCTATATAAGTCTACCCTTATTTCTTCCAGGGCTCAGATTAAGCTGTTGAGACCCTTTGCTTCTCTGCCTAACTATTGGCCTGCCAAGTTTAAACTGTTTGTGCAGGCCTCCATTCTCTATTTTTAGACAAGTGAAATTCAAACATGATCTAGCCAGGATTAAACTATCTGGTTAATCATCAATTGTGGCACAAGTTAACCACCTATGCAGTGTGAATATTGAACAACATATGGAACCTTTGTAGTATAAAAAGGATGAACATATTTGACACTTCCCCAGTCAATCATGAAAAATGAAACCTATTGGTATAGGGAGCTAACAATGGCTCCACTTGGGGATGGCTTTTCCTAGTGAAAAGTCAAGAACAACAGGTCAGATGGCCTTATCTTTCAGTTCCTTACTGTAGTTTGAAATTTATCGTTGGTTGTTTCATACAATGGCCCCTTTGCAGTACTGTAGCACTGTAGCTCTGTTTTGGGTAGTTAGTCTGATCATTTCTCATCATTTTCACAGTTCCCAAGTCTGATTCTTTAGCTTCTTCTGATATGCTAAAAAGCAAGAGCCAAATGTAGCACAATCCCTCGCTCTCTCTTCAAAATTTGTTGTAACTTATTCCCTATCCTATTACTGAAATAAACTGCAGAAGGTAAACACTACTATGTACAAGTTGAAGTGCTGCTATTCTTGACAAGGTGGCTGAAAATAGTGCTTCAGGATCCTGCCATTGACTGGCCCATCCTCTGCCCATGTATCATCCAAGCTTTTCAAAAAATAGGTATTATTTCCTTGTACAGTCTGAATGATAAATGGCCCTCTCCATAAGAAATCAAATTTCCCATGTTTCCCTTTATCTTCCCTTCTGGAATCCCACTTCAGAACTTTATCCCCAATGAAAAAATCCTCTGCTTTGGTTCTTTTGTCAAATATCTTTTTGAGCTTTTCTTGTAGGATCTGGGCTCTGTGGTAGAATTCTTCTCTTGTCTGCTGCAAGTAAATAGTTTGATTGATCCTTCTTTGTATATCATTAGGTTCTGCTTGTATCTCTTGTAGCAGCTTCATTACTGGGATTCCAAAAGAAGAAGGGAAAACTGCTTCCATTCCATAAACCAATTGATTGGGGCTAGTCCCAATAGATCTCTTAGTGGTCATTCTGTCTACCCATAGGGCATTGACAAGCTTTTTATGCCAGTTCTTCTTGTTCTCCTCCAAGACCTTCTTAATAATGTTGATCAAGATTTTGTTGGAGGATTCAGCTAGGCCATTTCCTTGAGGATAGTAGGCTGTGGAATGGCCCAAGGTAATGTGGTATTTATGACAGAAATTAATCATTTTCTTATATTTGAAAGCAACAACATTGTCTGTAATGATTTTCTCCGGGCAGCCAAACCTAGACAAGATGTTGGTTTCAAGGAATTGAATGATCATTGAGTCATTGGCTTGCCTGCAAGGGATGGCCTCTATCCACTTGGTAAAATAGTCTGTAGCAGTCAAAATCCACTTGTGTTGGCCAGAAGATGAAGGGTGGATTTCCCCAATGAAGTCTAAACCCCATTGTTGAAATGGTTTCTCAGTGAAAAATGGTTTGAGGCGCAGGGGCAACAACTTTTTCTTGCCTTCAAAGATTTGGCATTTGTGGCAAGAGGTTACATATTTCTTCACATCAGAGAATAAGGTGGGCCAATAAAATCCAGCCCTTAGGATTTTGTCAGCAGTTGATTTCCAATACAAATGTCCACCACAATCCCCTGCATGAAATTCTTGGAGCACTTTGTCAGTTTCCTCTTTGATTAGACAATTTAATAAAACACCATCATGGTTTTTCCAAAAAGAACATAATCTAAAATGCAGAACTTAGAAGCTTTCATTTTCAAAAAAAAATTCTTGGTTTTGGATAATCCTGGAGGAGCTTGCAGGTTTAATAACTCAAAAGAGATATCAACATACCAAGGTGATTGTGAAAAGGCTTTATTGATCTATGGAGTCGCCATCTCCTGTTCATTATCCAATTGATTTATGTCAAGGGCTTGAAAGTTAGTTTCAGTCATGAGTTTAGCTAGTCCTTGTCCTTTTATCAATTTAGTGGGTTTAATTTCAATGTCATATTCCAGTATGGTAGCTATCCATTTTCCCCTTCTGCCTTCAATGCCTTCTTGGGTTAGAATATCTTTAACAACAATGTTGGGCACATAGGCAATCACATGAGAGTATAAGATGTAAACTCTGAAGTCCTTGATGGCCTTTACAAGGGCATATGCTTGTTTCTCCATGATTTGATATTTCAGTGGGGCATCTCTAAGGGATTTACTGAAGAAGGCTATGGGTTTTTCACATCCCTGGTCATCTTTTTGAAGCAAAACAACAACAATTGTATGTTCTGATGCAAATGAGAATATGATAAAATATTTGTCAAAGTTGGGGCTTGTGAGGACTGGTGTTTGAGTTAAAGCTTGTTTAATTTCTTCAAAGGCTTGCTTATTTTCCATCATCCACTTGATCTTTGAGTCCTTTTTTAGCATGGGCTAAAGCATGCAACACAAATGTTTATTTGTAGAACATGTGTCCTCACTCGACTCTTGGCATGAGTACACCAAAGGAATATTTTTCACAGAAGAAACTAGATTTTTCACACTTCAGGATGTTTGGATCATTAGTTTACTGTCATGTTTACAAGGATGCAAGGAAAAATCTAGAGCCTACAGTTGAGTTGGGAATATTTGTGGGGTTCACTAAAACACCTCACAATTATCATGTGTACTTGCAATCTCTTAGGATGATAGCCATTAGGAGAGATGTGAATTTTGATGAGGAGAAGGCAATGAGGTGTTCCCTTGAGAGGGATCTTCAGTTGAATTTAGTTGAGGAGCTTTTATCTCCAAAGGAAGAACCACAGGAAGTTTTGTATTAGCCACAAGTAGAGGAACAAAGAGTGGAGACACCAACTTAACTAATACATCTAGAGATGGAAGGAAGTGCACTAGGGAAACTGCAAGATTATTATAGGATGCTAGAGATAATGTGGGGGCACCCACATTACATCGCAGGTAGAGAAGGTCACCAGATTGGTACACTAGCTACATGGATCTAATGAGTGAGCTTGTAGAGACTCATCCATCCTCATTCGAGGAAGTAGTACAACAACCAATATATGTCGATGTCATAGTAGAGGAATATGATTCCATTATTAGAAACAGTGTTTGGGAAGTGGTCCCAAGACTAGAGGACAAGTCTATTGTAGGTTCCAGGTGGATCTACAAGTTGAAGCAAGAAGTGGATTGAAGCATTAAGAAACACAAGGCCAAATTTGTGGCCAAGGCCCACTACAACAAAACTTGCAATTTGCGCCAGATTCAACACCAAATTTTAGTGCATTCTTTTCTCAATTGGGATCAAAATACTGGAGCTAAATTTGGCTCTATTGTAAAATTTTTAAAGCATCCTTTTTTGCGCCAAATTTGTTATCTTTCTTTACACCAAATTTTGCATCATATTTTGTACCAAGATTTGCATTTGGTTTTACAACAGGTTTTGCTTCTAGTTTTGTGCCATTTTTTGCATCTATTTTCGCATCATTTTTTGCTTCCTATTTTGTGCCATTCTTTGCTTCTAATTTTGTATCATATTTTGGATCGAGCTTTAAACCATCTTTTGCATCTATTTTAGTGCCTTTTTTGCATCCAGTTTGTGCCAAGTTTTGCATCTAGTCTTATGCCATTTTTTGCTTCTAATTTTGTACTTATTTTTAAATTTATTTTGCGCCAGTTTTTCTGCATTTTTTAAAAGCATTTTTGCATCCAATTTTGTGCCATATGTTGAATATTATTTAGTGCCAAATTTTTCATCCATTTTTCGCACCATTTTTTGCATCAACTTTTGCGTTTTATTTGTCTCCCTTTTTTGCATCCTATTTTGCACCATAATTTGCATCATTTGTTGTACCCAATTTAGCATCATTTTTAAATCCATTTCTTGCATCCAATTCTGCATCCTTTTGAGCATCTAAATTTGCATCCTATTTTGAACCATGTGTTGCATCCACCTTTGCATCCCATTTTGTGTCTAATGTGACATTCAATTTTGAGCCATTTTTTCTTCTACTTTTGCATTTGTTTTTGCACCAAGTTTTGAATCATTTTCTGAACCTCATTTTGTATCCAATGCTGCATCTCAATTTGCATACAAATTTGAGCCATTTTCATGCCCATTTTGCACCATTTTTTCTACTTTTGTGTCAAATTTTGCACCAATTTTTATGTCCAATTTTGCATCCTTTGTGGTGTCTAATTTTGCTTCCTTTTTGGCATCCAAATTTGCATCCTTTTTTCTACCACATTTGCATCTCATTTTTCACCTAGATTTTAGTTTGAATTTTCATCTAGTTATGCATCCTTTTTGGCATCCTTGGTTTCACCCTTTTTAGTCCCATTTTACAACCTGTTCTGTGTCTTTTCTTACATCTCTTTTTCACCCAAATTTTCATCCTAATTATACACCATTCCTTGCATCCTAATTTTGGTTTCCATTTCTGCATCCTTCTTTGTGCCCAATTTGGTATCCTTTTGTATGCCCTATTTTGTTCCTTCTTTGTTTCTAGTGGTGCACCCTTTTTTAATTCTACTTTAAAACTATTTTTGTTTCATTGTTTTCATATTGTTTTGATGGCTAGTTTAACATCCAATTCTTCTCCCAATTTTGCATCCATGGTTACATCCACGTTTGGCTCTTTGTTTAGAGTTTTACTTTTATTTCCATTTATGAACCCCTTTATGGGTTCATTTTACTAATTTCAATTACATAGTGAAATATATTACAATTTCTAAATATCATTTTGATGTAGGATTTAATGAACGGTTAGATTAATATAAAACCCTCTCAGTTTATCTCGGAAACCTAGCACAAACCAATTAAGAGAAAGGTTGTTATAAGGCTCATGATTCTTAGTAGATCAAGATGTAGAGTATATATTAAGAAAAAGCGAAGGAATTCATGTGAGTCCTTGCATGAAGGTCTTGTTGGATTTTTTAGTGTATCTGGGAAGCGCTCCTAGCTAGCTCCAAAGCTTGGTCCTACACAGAAGAGAGAAAACAAAACAACCTTCATAGAATATTATATTGATAATCGAAACTATCAGAAACATATAAATATTACTAAATAAACATAAACCAAAATCCCATACATTCATTAGTTAAATAGAATAAGTAAATAATGAATAGTAGCATATGGAAGGAAGAACAACCAATCTATATTAATAAAGGAGTTGGAGGAAAGTTACAACCATTAGATGTAGTTGTAGCAGCACCTCCCCTAATGCCTAGCTCTAAAACTCTCCCTCTCAAGATAGATCTCAGCAACGTGACAATACAATAATTCCAATCCTTTTCTCAATGGTCAAGCCTCCAATATATAGGAATGTGAAGGCTATGAAGATTTGCCAAATTCCTCATTAGTTCAATTTGGGCTAAATATTTTGGGTGAATAATGTTTCCTCATATAAAAATGGCCTTTTCCACCTTTTAGATGCTTTTGTGCTTACGAAAAGGCTTCCCCTTGCTTTATGGCTCTTTCCCACTTTTGTATACTTTTCGTTCATAGGAAAAATCTAAAGACGAGAATAAAGAGATAACATTCCACTATATGAGTTTTTGAAAGTGTTGAAAAATGGAAATAAGAAATTCCAGTTTAATTTGTCCTTGAATTAAACTGTGAATTAAATTCAAATTCTATTCTCATAGCAACTTAGAATAGATAAATTAAGTTTATTAAACTTACTTAACTTAGGAAATTCGAGTTGAAAGTATTTTGGAAGTCATGTATATTTTCTCCCTACTTTGTAGGAGTCCAGTGTGAGTTAATTATGGGTTGTAAAATAGAAGACTCGGTTTCATGAGTCAGTTTAGTTAAATTAGTTCTCAAACTGATTGAGAGAACTAATAGTGAGTTAACAGTCAATGGTGACACTAATGAACTCGACCAGTGCTACTCTTGTTAACTGAATATTTACTCATCATAAACTCATGCATGTCGATTCTGAGAAATACCCAGTTGAGACTAGAGTGCAAGGACAATGTACTATTTGTTTTATATTTTTTTGAGTTGCACTAATAGTGCATGCATTTAGGAACTAATCCTTAATGGATTGCACCATTTTTAGAGGCTTTATTTCCCTTTAAACATAAGTTATCCTTGAAAGGAATTACACATTGGAATAGAGACTTGGAGAGCTTGTGAAGAGGATAAGCTCTAGACCTGAGCTTGATTATGAGTTGGAGATTGAATTTGCTACATGTTGGGATTGTTCTTGAGAGAACAAGCATTATAATTTCATCTTGATTTTCTGAATTAATACAAAACAGTTTGTGGGGTTTTGAGCTGTGGCTTTCCATGGATATTTATTGTGTAAGTGCCTTTTGATTCTCTTCTTGTATTGATTATTGTTTAATTGATGTTTATGGGATTCAACTGTAAAGAGTAGAAGTAGATTTTTTTCTTTTTCTTTAGTACATTGCATGAGCTTTTGAATCTATGAGATTTTCTACATGGTATCGAAGCAAGACCATTTTTTGGGTCGAGACTTTTTAGAGTAGATCTGAGAATTTTTATGAAATTTTTTGAGAAACAAATTGTAGATCTGGATTCCTTGGGAAAATATACCAAAATTCGAAAAACAAATAAGCCGAATCAGAGTTTAAATAAGGGAGATATAATTGATTTAAAATCATCTCTCTAGAGGCGATTTAGAAGTTTTGATTTTTTGGGTTACAGGTGAAAGTCGAATTTGCATACATACGTCAGGATTGGAAGATGGCGTTCCATGGGTTGAGTCTTGAGAATGGCTTGGAAGGAAGATCTAATTCCATAGCCTAGAGGGACAGGATGGACACTATGCTAGAGGACAATGTCTTGAAGGAATTTTTTGAACAAGCAATTGCTAAGCCAACAACTATTGATGCACAAAACTTGGCCGAGTAGAAGAAGTGTGTGTTGAAGGCAAGGTAGATAATCCTTGAGAGAGTTTGAAATCATATTTTCTCGAGTCTCCATGGAAAGGGAGCCCCACATGCTACGTGGAAAACATTGAAAGAATTGTATCCAAATAGCAGTGATCAAAGGAAGTTGGCATTGAAGGATAAACTTCATAAAATCAAGATGGAGAAAGGTGAGAGGATTCCAAAGTACTTGATCAAGTTCACTCAATGTCGAGATGAAATTGGAAGTGTTGGAATCATGGTTTTTGAGGAGGATATCGTGAGAATTTCTCTTCTTGGACTCCCAAAGAGTTCACATAGTTATTAGGACTTTGTCAATGGTCGGGAGAAGTTGCTAAATTGGGAAAGGCTATGGTCATATTTGATGCAGGATGAGATCATGAGGAACACAAGAGATGGCTCTTCATCAAAGATTGATGATGAAGAGAATTGTGCCTTAGCGATTAAGGAGAGGAAATGGAAAGGTAAAATTTCTCATTCCAAATCACATTCCTATAATGGAGGTAAGAAAGACATGACGAAAGTTAAATGCTTTCATTGTCACAAGATGGGTCACTTTACTACAAATTTTCCATTGAAGAAGTCCAAGGAGAAATCCTCAAGCGGAGCAGTGGGTGAGGCTTTGGCCTCCCAATTCGAATTAGACTTTTCTATCATTGCATGCATCATGTCTTCAATGATGGGGAGTGTCTTGTACTTAGAAATTGGAACTTATTTCCACAATACTGGTGACAAATAGTTATTCAGTGAAATCGAGGAGAAAGATAACAAGATGCATATTGAGATGGGTGATGACAGTAAGTATAGTGTTACTGGTATGGGCACTATTACTTTTCAGAGGAAGCATGTGGCTCCACTCACCTTGAATAATGTTATGCATGTACCTGGATTGACGAAGAACTTGGTATCCATTGTCATGCTTGGGGATAGAGTCTATGATGTGATCTTTTCGAAAGGAAAGGAATTCCTTTGACACATAGCCACAGATAAAGTAAAGAAGATATGGATTCGAATTCAGAATCTCTATAAGATAGAGGTAGAGGATTGTGTTTCTTTGAGTTCAAAAGCAGAAAATATGTTGAGCCGAGACATCTACAAGTTTTGGCATAGGCGATTAGGCCACTTGCATCATGGGGCTTTGAATATATTGCAGAAAATATCTAGAGGTCTTCCCAAAGGTACGCTTGAGAAAGTTGATACATGTAAGGGTTGTACTTTGGGAAAATACATCACTTCTTCCTTTGGAGACATAGATAGTCGAGCAGAGTCTATTCTAGAGAGAGTCCATTCAGATGTGTGTAGACCATTCTTGATAGTATCCACGACGAAACAACGGTATTATGTTATATTTTATGATGACTATTCTCATAAATGTTGGGTATTTTTTTATGCAGAAAAAGGATCAAACTTCCACAAAGTTTTGTGAGTTCAAAGCATTGGTAGGGAAAGAGTTTGGAAAGAAGGTTAAATCTCTATGGAGTGATAACTGATGAGCCCCATAAATGGGTAATTATATGGGCTCATTTTGCCTCCTAACTTAGCTTAATCCACCATTCTCATTAGTTTATTGCATGTTTTTTTATTATATTTATGCTAATAGAGTGAGTTTGGTTGGTCATTATGCCATGGAGTCTAATGTGTGCTTAATGCATATTTTTGGTCAATTTTGGAGACAAAGTCAAAGATTTAATGGACATTTGGCAGCAAATATTCAAAGAAGACAAGGGAGAGGATTTATAGGAGGGTATCCCCCTCATTTATGACTCCCCACTTCGAATTCTCCATCATGCAGCTCGAAGCACAAGCAGCCACATCAATGCACCAAAAAGGCAGTCGAGCAAGTGGAGGATAACTTCTGTTTATCTCAAGTTTTGGGAGCTAAGCCTCCCCGATTTCAAGGAAGTTTTTGGGAGCTTCAGTTGTATAAGTAGAGAGGCCTAGGGCCTCATCAGGTTGTTGGAAGTTAGTCAAATTTTCAAATTTTTGTTGCAGCTTTTCTCTGCTCAACTTCAAGCTTACTTTTGTAAATAGTTTCATGTAATCCTATTATTATTTTGATAATGAAGATGAGATCTTGTTCGAGCTAGCACTGAGTTACCTCAGAGGGCTGAAGCTCTTGGGTTAGGGCCCAATCCAAGCAGCCAAGCTCCTCTTGTTTGGTATTTATATGCTTTGTTTCAGTTTATGAATTAGTTGTTGTTAGATAGATTTCTTCCTCAGTTAAGAATAGGTTACTTTTGGTGATTTAAAAGGTTTTTTCCATTTCAGTTTGTTGTAGTAGGTTGAACAGTGATAGGAAAAAGTTAAAAAAAGGCCATCAAAAGAGCTTTGGCCTCCTTTCCTCCCTTTAGGACCATGAACTGAGGCCAAGACTCTCTTGCTGCCACAAAAAAACACAGCTTTTTCTTTTCCATAGGATTTCTAGTGTTGCAGTTTCTTACAAGGTTAATTCTTTTGCTTTAGATCTATTTCACAATGCTCATTTCTATCTTTGCAATAAATTTCCTTCCATGCTTTCTTTCCATGAGCATTTTTCAGCATTTACTTTCTAGATTAGAATTTAGACTAGCATGATGCAAAGTTCTGTTTTTTTATGTAGCTAGTTTCCTTCCTTGCTTAATATCATGATGTGAGTTTCAGTTCTCTTGCAGCAATCCTCCTCTCAAAATAAGTTAACCAATCAGCCAACACCATTTCTCTTTGATCTATGTTCCATAAGTCACACACAAATCCTCACAAATCTGCCTTAGTTTTCTGCACTTTCCTCATCAACTTTCCTCTCTTTCCTTGAACAAGTCCAACCATCTTTCTCTTTCCTTATCCTTCTTGATGAACCCTAGACACCTTAAAACCTCACCCTAGGCTTCAGCTACCCTTTCCACCCACTTTCCCACCTTTAAAAACTCTAAAATTTCTCTTGGCATCCTCCTGTAGACCTCCTGTAGATCCCCTACAGCCTCATGTAGATTTTCCTATAGGTGTCTTTTTGAAGTCCAATTGCAGGAAAAGCCTCTAGAAGGCTACCTAGGACCTCCTAGGACCCATCCACACCTTCCTACACCTCTGAAAACTCCAAATTCATCCTCCATCGCCACCTAATCACTGCCACATTTGTAAAGAAATAAATTACATGCATGACAATTTCACCTAAGAATACATAAAATTCCAAAAAGATGTTTTTTTCTCATTTCCTTCTAGAAATAACTTGAGTAGATGTTGTTTACTTCCTAGATTAAGTAATGGAATTCATTTCATGGTTTTTATCTCTCTTTTTGCAAAAGTAGGATTAGTTAGTTAATTAGGGTTTCCTAGGTTTACCTTACATTTCAGTCTTCTTCTCCTTTCTGCAAGTAGAGTAGCCTATGTAGAGTAAGCTTTCCTTTCTTTCATCACATATAGAGCTTCTTCTAGAATCCATAGAAGTTGGCTTGAGCTCCTAGTGATCTTTTGGCAGTTGACCATTTGACAACCTATAGTAAGAACTATTACTTGTGCATATAGCACCATCGCTTCCAAGTTTGTTACGAACTACCAGGTTGATAAAAGTAAAGTAGGAAGCCTAGGAGTTGAAGAATTATTGCTGCAATATTGGTGCTCACCACTTTTTGGCATCGTTGTCGAGGAATCATCAAAGTATTTTGTGATTACTACTTTCTTCTATTTTCTATCGTAACATTTTGCTAAGTAGTTTATTTCAACAAAAGTAGAGTAGTTATTTCTTTCAGTTTCTGCATTTCCCTGCTTTCATTTTAGATTTTGCAAATTTTCATTTAAGCAAAAGTAGATTAGTCATTTCCCTGTTTTCCTTTCAATTCTACAATTTCCATTTCAACAAAAGTAGATTAGTCATTTCATTGCTTTCCTTTCTGCATCTCATTTTCTTTCCTTTTCATTTCTGCAATTTCATTTCAACAAGTTCATTTCAGTTAGTTGCAATTTGTTTATTCAATCAATTACAGTATTGCAGGTATAAGCAGAAAAAAATGAAGCAAAAATCAAGCAAAAGATTTCTTTTCATGCATTGTAGGAATAGAGATAATTCAAGAAAATTCTTGCCCAACACCCCCACTACATCACATAGCCACCCTTCTCTCTTCTTCGGTGGTAGTGATTAGGAAGAACCTTTAGGTGAACCACCAGAGATATTTGAAGAACCTATAGGGGAAGAAGAAGAAGAAAACATCCCTCCTGAGACAATGGTTGAAAAAAAAATGCTAGGGGGAATGGAGAAAGAGTAGAAAGTACATTTCCCATCCGAGAGGCCAATGGGAACACTAAAATGAAGAACATACACCCTTCAACCCTACGTCACTTCCATGGATTAACTACAGAAGATCCTGACACCTTCTTTTTTTAGTTCGTTGTTATCTATCAAACCTATGACTATGCAGAAGATGAACAAAAGTTGAAACTATTTCCTTCTACTCTTAAGGATGCAGTATTACGCTGGTTCATGGGGTTACTTGACAATAGCATCAAAACTTGGGCTCAGATGTAGCAGGCCTTTAATAACAAATATCGAGACTACTGCAGGTCAAAAGACACCAAGGAATAAATCTTTTGAATTACCATGGGAAGTGATGAATCTTTGGAAGATTATGAAGAGAGGTTCCATATCAGTTATAAAAGGGCTAGGTGCACACTTGACCCTGAATCTTTGAAGTTGGTCCTACTCAGGGGAATTCTGGAAGACCTTCTAGACACCCTCCATCTACTAGCTATAGGAGACATCTACCAACTACCTTATGAAGACATTAAGATTGTTTTTAGAAACCATTCTAGGGCAGCCAAAAAAAGAGGTAGGGGGAGTCAAGCGGTAGCCAGTACCTCCTTATCCAGTTCATCCCTCAAAGGTGAACTTGGAAACATGTTGGAAGACTTCAAGAGTGAGATGTTGCAGACTCTTGCCATGCAAATGGATACCTTGCATATCAAAAGGAAACAAGAGGAAGCAAAGAGGACTTTGGCCATTTTCTGTCCTAGGTGCACCAGAAGGCATCCTAGGAATGAATGTCCACTGAACTCTATAGAGGTTTGTTCGGTCTGTGAAGAAGATCATTCTATAGATAAGTGCTCTTCCTTGCTCGGACTTAGAGCGCTATATACCAAGGGGCCGAAGGAGCCACTAAGCCACTCTATTTCATGAACTAAGGGAGACCGCATGGACTTAGACCATACTAGCAGGGGATGCAAGGGACATCTCAATCACACTAAAACCCTAACCAAGCCACTTTCATACCTTCTTGGGGCCCTCCTGCTCATCCTTATTGGTCCACACCTCCTCCTTGGTCCTATCCATCTCAATATCATGCCCAACCAGTTGCTCATGCATTTTAATCCTATGCTCAGCCACAACCTCAGTGGAATGCATCTCATTAGGGGTGGAGGCCCCAATACAACTCTCCTCCTGCTCTTTTGCCTCCACCACCTACTCAACCACAACTATTGCCTCCTGCTCCACCAAGGCAACCCCAAATGCCTGCCCAATTGAACCCGAACCTGAACAACAGACAGGCCCATCAAGTATATAATGGGGGACCATCATGCCCAACTTATGCTGTGGAGATTCAGGAGATTAACCTACGATCTGAGAAGGCTCTCCTAGATAGCCAGCCTCCCCCTCAGGAGGTTGAGGAAGATAAAGAGGAAAGTGAACTGAAAGCAATTCCACCCTTTTCTGAGAGATTATCCGTGACAACACAACCCACCCCAGAAGAAACTAAACTTCTAGGAGAATTGAAACAGTTATGTGTAAAGATACCACTTATCCAAGCCATAAAGGATGTGCATATATAAAATAATATGATCAAAGAGAAGTGCTTCAAGCATCCAAGTAGGTGCAAGAGAGATGCCCCAACCATCAATGTCATAGGACAACTGTCCGACCTGATGTTGGGGTAGGTAATCTGTTCGAAATATCTAGACCCTGGAAGCCCA
Organism: Pinus taeda; assembly: GCA_000404065.3. NCBI lineage: Eukaryota > Viridiplantae > Streptophyta > Pinopsida > Pinales > Pinaceae > Pinus > Pinus taeda. The sequence continues at coordinate 47,722 of APFE030609709.1, forward strand.
GTAGTTGATGTCCACATCAATGGCACCCTGATCCCACATACGTTGATTGATATGGGAGCTACCATTAATGTGATGAAAAAGGACACCATACTCAAACTCAACCTCTAGGGCTCCTTGAGAAAGACCACGATAGTACTGCAGTTAGCAAACCGCTCCACCGTGACCCCTGAAGGGATTGTGGATGATGTGATGGTCCCCATTGATTCTTGGGAGTACCTTGCTGATTTCTTAGCTCTCCATCCAAAGGCAAAGCTCACTGGGTATCCTCTCATCCTAGGAAGGCCCTGGTTGGCCACTACTGATGCTTACATCAGTTTCCGTGCTAGGAACATGACCATCAAGAACAGGCATACATCCAAGTAGCTAATCCTATACCTTCCTACCCAACCATTGCTATAACATGATCTACCTCTCTGGTTGGAGGAGGATGAGGATGAATTGTATTATGCACCATTATGTGCAGTAGAAACTGTCATGGGGGGGAACCGCAAAATGATGATGATATCATTGAAAATTTAATTCAGAATCCACCTCCTAGTATTTTTCCATTAGAAGATCTAGTGAAAGAAACCCAAGACAATCCCTTAACTGATATTTGTATGGTTGACTCGACCTCTCTTCGTGTTAAGAATAGAGAGTTCTACCCAGAAAGAACCTTGAAAATCAACTCATCCCTATCCATTTCCCAGGAGAAGGAACTGTGCAGCTTATTGAGAAAACATTTAGATGCCTTCGCTTGGATTTATAAGGAGATGAAGGGAGTGCACTCTTCAGTATGTAATCATCATATATACATTAAGGAAGATTGCAAACCAATCAGGCAGCCTCAAAGGAGGATGAATCCAGCCCTTAAATACATTGTTAAGGAAGAATTGCAAAAATTAGTTGATGCAGGATTCATCTACTTCATCTCTGATAGTGAATGGGTCTCTCCTTTGGTGCTAGTGCCAAAAAGAAAATGGTAAGTGGAGAATCTGTGTCGATTATCGAGAATTGAACAAGGCCACTAAAAAGGATCATTTTCCTTTGCCTTTCATAGATCAAGTGTTAGATGGTCTGGCAGGGAATTTTTTTTTCTCCTTCCATGATGGGTTTAGCGGGTACAATCAGATTCAAATCAACCCGAAAGACCAAGATAAGACCACTTTTACTTTTCCTTGGGGTACCTATGCATACTGGGTCCTTCCTTTTGATTTATGCAATGCTACAACCACTTTCTAGAGAGCAGTATTGAGTATTTTTTCTGAACTGGTTCATGATTCTGCGTAAATATATATGGATGATTTTACTTCTTATGGTTCTATCTTTCAAGAAGCTTTATCTAACCTAGGAAAATTTTTGGACAAGTGTATTGAAATGAACCTGTCCCTTAGTCCAGAAAAATGTGAATTTTTGATGACTGAAGGGACCGTGCTAGCTCATCCAATATCTCAACAATGATTGCAGGTGGACCCCAACAAAGTTGCCATCATCCAAAGGGTCCCACCTCCTCAAAAGGTGAGAGATGTCCGAAGTTTCCTAGGCTTAGCGGGATATTGTAAGTTAGCCTCTTCATTGTTTGGCCTTTTGGGAAAAGATGTCGAGTTCATATGGACTAAAAACTGTCAAGAATCCCTAGATACCTTGAAAGGAAAACTTGTGATTGCCCCAATTTTGAGAGGCCCAAACTGGGCCCTACCTTTCCACATTCACACAGATGCCTCGAACAAAGCAATAGGAGAAACCTTGGGACAAATTCATGAAAAGTTACCTTATGCCATATACTTTATAAGTAAAAATTTGTCAGAGGCAGAGTTAAACTATATGGTAATCGAGAAGGAACTCCTAGCTGTAGTGCATTCCTTAAATAAATTAAGACATTATGTCATAGGCTATGAAACCTTTGTACACTCTGATCATGCTACAATTAAGTATTTAATCAATAAACTATATGTAAATGCTCACATTATTAGATGGTTTCTTTTACTGCAGCAGTTTGATTTAACCATTGTTGATAAGCTTGGTAAAGAAAATGTTGTTGCTGACTTTTTGTCTAAAGTAAATTTGCCTGTAGGTGAGGAAGGAATGGTGGATGACCAAAAGCCAGATGAACACCTATTTGCTATCTCAGTACTCTCTCCATGGTTTGCTGATATAGCAAATTACTTGGTTTCAGCATGGTTCCCACCCCACCTGTCCTCAAAAGAGAAGAGAAAGATCATGAGGAAAAGCACCCCTTTCATCTGGATTAGGGGCAATCTCTTCAAACTTGGCCCAAATCAGATCTTGAGAAGATGTGTCAGGGAGGAGGAAGTTTTTAACATTCTCCTAACCTGTCATGATGGGCCTTGTGGAGGTCCTTTTGCAACAAAGAGGATTGCCTTCAAAATATTGCAGGCAGGCTACTATTGGCCCACTCTTCATTAAGATGTTAAGAGATATACCAACCAATGTGAGCGGTGCCAAAGGGTGGGGAAACCTACTCCAAAGGATGAGATGCCCATGCAACCTCAAGTGACCTTTGAGCCATTTGAGAAGTGGGGCATGGACTTTGTGGGTCCTATCAACCCTCCTTCAAAACAAAGGCAATACATCATTGTGTGCACCGATTATCTGACAAAATGGGCAGAGAAAAAAGCAATCAAGGTAGTAACAAGGGAAAAAGTAGCTGAGTTTTTAAGAGAAAACATATTCTATAAGTTCGGGTACCCAAGAGAACTGGTCATAGATCAAGGCAGTTAGTTCACTTCCAATTTGATTGAAGACTTGCTCACACATCATAAAATCAAGCACAGGACTTCAACCCCTTACCATCCACAAGCCAATGGGCAGGTGGAAGTCATTAACAGAGCTTTGGAAGGAATTTTGACCAAGGGAGTGAGCAGCAGTAGAAAATATTACGTGAATAGACTAGTTGAGGCCACCTGGGCCTACAACACAACATGGAAGACCACCAGAGGGTTCACACCCTATGAACTGGTCTATGGGAAGAAGGCTTTGCTGTCAATAGAATTTGAATATAATACACTAAGGATGGCAGCTCAGCTGGACCTAGACCTCAGCCATGCACAGAAGGAAAGACTACTCCAGCTCAAAGGATTGGATGAACAAAGATTGCAAGCCCTTCTCCACACAAAGGTAGTTCAACTTCAAAGGAAAATATGGCATGAAAAAAATATCAAGGAGAAGCAATTCCAAGAGGGATATTCGACACTGCTCTATGACTCAAGGTATAAAGATTTCAAAGGCAAGACGAGGACAAGATGACTAGGACCCTACACTATGGAAAAATATAATGACAATGGTTCAGTTATGATCAGAACCATTGATGAGGAAGCCATCCCCATGCTTGTCAATGGACATAGGTTGAGAATTTACAAGAAGCCCCTCTCCAAGCGAGAGTTCATTAAAGATCTAAATAAGATAGTGTTGGTAGTGGAGCAAGTCTTAGCCTCCACTCCACCCACTCACTGAAGAAGCAGAAAAAAGGAAAAATAATAAGGACTCAGTTGAAAACCTCCATGAGGTGCTTGAGTCCCATCATTGGGTTGAAAACCTCTTCTGAGGTGACCCAGTGATGACAAAAACAAAAAAGAGAGAGAATAAGATCCCTGGGTGAAAACCTCCCTTGGAGGTGCCTAGGGTAGGCAATTAGGGTGAAAACCTCCTTGAGGTGCCCTAGTTCTCTTTCAAAAAAAAAAAAAAAAAAAAAAAAAAAAGAGAAAAAACAGAGAAAAGAATGAAAAGAAAATTGACTTTTAATATGCATTGCAGGTTATAGGTGGACCACAGGAAGCAAGAGAAGATACCACAAAGCCTATTTCAATTCCTTCACACTCTTCTCCATCATTTCCAACCTTTCTTCCACCTCATTATGTTTTTTTCCGAAGACTGTGTATCCTACAGGAGGCCCTGTGTGTTCTACAGGAGGCTCCTGTAGAAATCACAAAGAGCTAGAAATGGTCTCAAAAAGCAGTTTGAGGGGTTGAGAGATTTCATGGAGAGCATGTAGGCCTTCCTAAAACTATCCACCCTCCTGGCGATCCATCCCACACCTGCACCACCTCACCATCATCGATTTCTTTCCTTCATGTCAAAAAACAAAGAAACCAGGTTTTTAGAAAAAACAAAAAATAAAAGGAACAACACCTCCAAATCTCACCTGTAGCTTACCAAGTACCTCTCTATCTTCATTAGAATCTCCAGTATCATCCTCAAAGCTCCCAACACAAAAATTAGCTAAAAATTTGAAAGGTAGAAGCAGTTACAGGAGCTCCTATAGGATTTCCTGTAGTCGCTGATCCCCTTAAAATCAAGCCACAACAGCAAAATAGGTGCAGCCATAGGATTCAAGAGGATGTCTAAAGCTAGATCTAGCCAGAGGGTACCTACACAAAACAAACAAGCCACACATCAGGGAGCATAAAGCATACATCAGAGGAGATACAAGCATGTAGCAGTAAAGGAACCATGATGCACCACAGCACGAACATTCGAATTGCAGGTAAGTGTCTAACCCTCTCCTCTGTTACATATGTGTAATTCAAAAATACACATAAGTGAATGAGATGGTTAGGGTTGAATGAGAAAAGGTGGCCAGTTAAGTGGCCACCCTCATCCAATTGACTGTGCTCATCCGGAGATGCCAACACATGTGTGCCTAGTCAACTCACAGAAATCCAAAGGACAGGTAGAGGAAGGTATATAAAATTCGATGCAATGATGGGAAGTGATTGTGGGAAGAGTCATGAGGAGTCATGATGACAAGAAAGTGGGGACCAATGGTCCAAATATGGCAACGTACCTTTTTTCAAACTCAAACCATCACCGGAAATATCTCAAAGAAGACATGAGTACTCCTCCTCGAAACTCTTTCACCACCCTTTCTTCTATTTCATCCTCGTCCACTTAGCTGTAGCAATCTCTATACCACCTCCATAGCCTCAAAACCATTGTTCTCTATCATTTTCAGCCATCCTCCTACTATCGATGTTCTACAGAAGCAGTAACATCGTGTACAGGAGAACCTACATCGAGTTCTACAGGAGGGGCAGTAAGCAGTTTTTAAGGAGGAAATAGGGGATTTTTGCTCGATTTATGGCTTGAGGAGGTGGGTTATGTGCATACCCACCTTGATTATTAATATGTGCAAGGAATGACACAGTTATAAGGAGGAATTGAGCTTGTAGGAGAAGAGGAATTCCATAAAAAATTTATGTCTGTTTTCTTAAAAAAAGCATAGTTTTTCCTTGTTTTCCTGTTCCTTTAAAGTTCTTGTCTCCATCTCTATTTTGGGTGTTCAAATGGGGTATAAGAGAAATGATAGGGGGATTCATGAGGAAGGAGCCCACAAATTTAGCTAGGATCCATGAGAATCCTAAAGTAGTAGCCATTTTTACTAGAGCCAATTGGATGCCATTCTTTGAAAAATTCTGAGGGTTTGATGAAGAAGTGGCTCAGGAGTTTGCCCTTTCTTTAGTCCCTCAATCAAGGACCCATGCCACTGTTACTTTGAGGAGTCTCTCCAAGGAAATCACCCCAAAATTTATCAGTAGGGTTACTATCCTTCCCCTTCGATTACCTTGGAGCAAAGAGGAAAATCTAATTGGGCAATCTACCAAGAAAAACTTATTCCAACCAAATGAACATCCTATAGAAGACAAAAATGGCATTAGAAGAACAAGCATACCTTACCCTTGGGATGAGGTTAGTTACCAAATTATCAAGTATATTTCCTGTGAAGAAGGTATAACATAGTTTATGCCTACCATTTCGGATTCCTCCATGAGCTGAGATATGGCATGGACACTCCAACACCCCAGAAACTCAGCGTTCCCTATTTTCTCTTGCAGTTCCTTATAGACTCCAGCATTAAGTTGAAGGCAGGAGGTGTCCCACCATGGGTTGATTAAACTATTAGTGGAAGAAGGCCTCCATACCTTCACAATCTCCATAGCATGGGAAATCTTCAGAAATATGACAGGAGAAGATGATATAAAGGCCCTCACATATGACCACAGTCCTTCTGAAAGTGGGGGGGAAGAGCAGCAAGGGGAAGAAGGGGAGGAAATTGAGGAACAAACAAAGAAGGAGGAAACTAAACTAGAGGATGAAGAAACCAAAACAGAGCAAGAGGAAACAAAACCAACAGAGATATAGAAGATAAAAGGAGAGGAAAAAGGGGTAGAAAAGACATAAGTGTCTCCTAAGACCCTAGAAAGGGAGGCAACAACTACTCTTTCTACCTTCAGCATCCCAGTGAAACCAAAACAAAAGAGGAAGAGGCGAACATCAATGTATTTTAGGGCTCCAAAAAGCACAAGGATAAAAATAGGAAAATCACAACCATCTTCAACAGCGCCCATTGTAATTGAAGATTCACCCTCTGTCAAAGGGGAAGAATCTCCCTCTAAAACCCCCATCACATATGAAAGGAGAAATCCCAAATCTTCCACCTAGAAGGAAATAGTGTAACTATAGGACTCAAAAATAGCTCTACAAGAGGCATAGACTGTTCTACAGTAGACCCTAACTAAGCTACAGGAGACTGAAAAACTTGAGAAAAGGGTAGAAGAACAACCAAAGGGGAAGGAGGAAACACTAGGGACTTAAGAACCTAACCCCCAACCTAGTTTGGGCTCTTACTACAATATTCTTGAGGGGGGAAAAATCATTCCATAGAAATTTGCAGTCCCACTTTTCTTTAAGTTGGAAAAAGAAAGAATAAAGAACCATAGATGGATGCAAATCGCCAGATCCAAGGGGGTAGAGGATATTTGCCACATGGAGAGCAAGCTTAGAGAAATGGGCAGGGAGTTAAGTGCTGTAAGACATAGAGAGGCAATCCCAAGAACTCACTTGGAAATAGAAAATGAGTTGCTAAAAATACAACTGCAAGAAAAGGAGACACAATTGGCATCCATGGCCAGCTAGTCTATGGAGGCACTACAATGTAGAACACCAACAAAATCATATGGAGTATACCTCAAAGACTAATGGCTGCAGTTTCAGATCAAGACTTTGGCACAGAGAGGCACAATGCCTTTCCAAGATTATAGACAGTTAATGAACCTATGTGACCAAAGTTCAGTAGAAGACAAGGAAAAGATAGCAGAGTTCTATTTGCATAACATGGCCCTCACCGATATGAACCTATGGGACCCTAATGCTAGGCTAGGGGACTTGCTATTGATGGCCATGGCATCATGGATGAATCATGAGGAGAAAAGGGTAACAGAAATCAAAAAGTTGATGGTAAAAGAGAAAAATTAACCCTTAATGATCAGAACTGAGCCATCAGACCCCATGGCTCTCATCAGAACACACCAACTGCTTGCAAATAATCCTCAAAGTGCCCTTAGGTATATCAATGATCAGGCTTAGACCATTGCACATTTTTAGGACATGGAAAGATTACTTGGGGAAGATTGTGTTCATGCTTGTGTGAGGAGGTGGAATACCCTCCCACATAGTCTGCAAATGAGGGAGTATCACTCGCCAACAAGGATGAAAGAAGCATTAAGGGGAGTTACACTGTACAAGCACTCTATGCAGAGTTTGAAGGCCAATTGGATTGGCCTCAAGTTGAGTCCCCCACTGCTGCTAGGCCTACTGGAAGGTAGAAAAGAGGAAGAAGAAAAACAGTAGTGGGAAGAGGTGGACAGAAAGGCAAGATTCCATGACAAAGAAGAGGACCTCACATTAGAAGCATGGGATGTCAGGGAGGCCATTAGGGCCATCAAATATGAGGAGATGGAATAGTTTCTTAGAGGATGAGCAACACATTCAGCAGGGGGGTGATGATGAGCCCCATAAATGGGTAATTATATGGGCTAATTTTTCCTCCTAACTTAGCTTAATACACCATTCTCATTAGTTTATTGCATGTTTTTTTATTATATTTATGCTAATAGAGTGAGTTGGGTTGGTCATTATGCCATGGAGTCTAATGTGTGCTTAATGCGGATTTTTGGTCAATTTTGGAGACAAAGTCAAAGATTTAATGGACATTTGGTAGCAAATATTCGAAGAAGACAATCGAGAGGATTTATAGGAGGGTATCCCCCTCATTTATGACTCCCCAATTTGAATTCTCCATCATGTGGCTTGGAGCACAAGCAACCACATCAATGCACCAAAGAGGAAACTGAGCAAGTGGAGGAGAACCTCTGTTTATCTCAAGTTTTGGGAGACAAACCTCCCTTATTTCAAGGAAGTTATTGGGAGCTTCAATTGTATAAGTAGAGAGGCGTAGGGCCTCATTAGGTTGTTGGAAGTTAGTCAAATTTTTTAATTTTTGTTGCAACTTTTCTTTGCTCAACTTCGACCTTACTTTTGTTGACAGTTTCATGTAATCCTATTATTATTTTGATAATGAAGATGAGATATTGTTCAAGCTAGCACTGAGTTACCTTAGAGGGCTGAAGCTCTTAGGTTAGGGCCCAATCCAAGTAGCCAAGTTCCTCTTGTTTTGTATTTATATACTTTGTTTCTGTTTATGAATTAGTTGCTGTTAGATAGATTTCTTCCTTAGTTAAGAATAGGTTGCTTTTGGTGATGTAAAAGGTTGTTTCCATTTCAGTTTGTTGTGTTGAAAAGTGATAGGAAAAAGATACAAAAAGGCCATCAACAGATCCTTGGTCTCCTTTCCTCCCTCTGGGACCATGAACTGAGGCCAATACCCTCTTTTTGCCACACAAAAAATACAGATTTGTCTTTTCCATAGGATTTCTAGTGTTGCAGTTTGTTAGAAGGTTAATGATTTTGTTGTAGATCTATTTCACCATGCTCATTTTTGTCTTTGCAATAAATTTCTTTCCATGCCTTCTTTCCATGTAGCATTTTTCAACATTTACTTTCCTAGATCAGAATTTAGAATAGCATGATGCAAAGTTCTGTTTTTTTTTCTATGTAGCTAGTTTCCTTCCTTGCTTAATCTCATGATGTGAGCTTCAGTTCTCTTGCAACAATCCTCCTCTCACAATAAGTTAGCCAATCATCCAACACCATTTCTCTTTGATCTATGTTCCATAGGTCACACACAGCCCCTCACAAATCTGCCTTAGTTTTTTGCACTTTCCTCATCAGCTTTCCTCTCTTTGCTTGAACAAGTCCAACCATCTTTCTGTTTCCTGATCCTTCTTGATGAACCCTAAACACCTTAACACTTCACGCTAGCCTTCAGCTACCCTTTACACCCATTTTCCCACCTTCAAAACTTCTAAAAATGTTCTTGGCATCCTCCTGTAGATCCCCTGCAACCTCCTGTAGATTTTCTTGTAGGTGTGTTTTTGAAGTCTGATTGTAGGAAAAGCCTCCAGAAGGCCACCTAGGACCTCCTAGGACCCACCCACACCTTCATACACCTCTGCAAACTCCAAAGTCGTCCTCCATAACCACCTAATCATTGCCACATTCACAAACAAATAAATTACATGCATGACAATTTCATCTAAGAATACATAAAAATCCAAAAAGATGTTTTTTTTTTCATTTCCTTCTAGAAATAGCTTGAGTAGATGTTGTTTACTTCCTATATTAAGTAATGGAATTCATTTCATGGTTTTTATCTCTCTTTCTACAAAACTAGGATTAGTTGGTTAATTAGGGTTTGCTAGGTTTACCTTACATTTCAGTCTTCTTCTCATTTTTGCAAGTAGAGTAGCCTCTGTAGAGTAAGCTTTCCTTTCTTTCATCACATATAGATCTTCTTTTGGAATCCATAGAAGTTGGCTTGAGCTCCTAGTGATCTTGCGCCAGCTGACCAAGTGATAGCCTGGAGTAATAACTACTACTTATGCATACAACATTGTCGCTTCCAATTTTGTTACGAACTACCGGGTTGATAAAAGTAAAGTAGGAAGCCCAAGAGTTGCAGCATTATTGCTGCAATACTAGTGCTTACCAATAACAACGGTGAGTATGTATCTAATGAGTTTAAGAACTTCTATGCAGTGGAAGGGATTAAATGAGAGTCGATGACAGCCCATAACCCTCAACAGAATGGGGTTGGCGAGAGGAAGAAGATGAGAATAGTAGGGGAAGCAAGGACGATGTTGCTTGATCAGGGCCTACCACTACACATGTGGGCTAACGCATGCAACAAAGCAGTTTATGTTCATAATAGTAGCCCATATCAGATACTTGAGATGAAGACACCAGAGGAGGCTTATTACAGTAAGAGGCAAGATGTTGGTCACTTTAGGATTTTGGGTCATCAGTTTATTACCATGTGACCAAAGATGCATGGAAGAAACTTGAGGAAACAACATATTTGGGGATCTTTGTGTGGTACACTAATACACCCGAAAACTATCGAGTGTAGTGGTTCGCAAGGATATCAAGTACGATGAGGAGAAGGCCATGCGAGTATCCCTTGAGAGGGAGCTTGAGCTACATGCGGATGAGGAGATTTTATCTCTTAAGGTTGAGGGGCTTCATATTGATGTGGAGCAACCACATGTAAGGGTTTAGAGAGCGGAGACATCCACTCAGGCAGAGTCTTCCCAAGAGGGAAGAAAATGCACTAGAGAAGTTGACAGATTGTTGGATGATGCATGGGAGAATGTGGGAGAAACCTATTCTTAGCACAGACAGAGGAGGTCACCAGAGAGGTACACTGCATACATGGAACTTATGGGTGCATGTGTTGTGATAGAGCCATCTTCCTTTCAGGAATCAGTGCAACAGCTAGCTTGGGTTGATGTGATGGTGGAGGAGTATGACTCCATAGTTCAAAACAATGTTTGGGAGGTGGTCCGGAGACTGAAGGACAAGTCAGTTGTGATATGGTGTTGGCTTTAAAAGGTAAATAAAGCTGCAGATGGAAGTGTGGAGAAGCATAAGGCCAGATTTGTGGCTCGTGGGTTTTCACAAGTAGAGGGGATTGAATATGATGAGACCTTTACTCCTGTTACAAGGTACTCGTCAATCAGATCTATTTTGGCATTATCAACACAGATGGGTTGGAAGATCCATCAGATGGATGTGAAGACTACCTTCCTCAATGGCATGATTGAGGAAGAGGAGTACATAGAGTAGCCTGAAGGTTTTGAAACCTTTGACTGTGAGTCACATGTGTTTCGATGCAAGAGAGCATTGTATGGGCTGAAGCAAGCACCTCATGCTTGGAACACCAAGATAGATTGCTACTTCATTGGGTTGGGCTTCATGAAGAGAGAAGCAGATGAGAACATGTATCACATAGTGGTGGAAGGTAAGTTGTTGATCATTGTACTTTATGTAGATGATCTCATTCTGATAGGTGATGAGAAGCTCATCAAATATTGCAAGGAGGACCTTGCAAGAGAGTTTGAGATGAAGGACATGGGGCTCATGCATTACTTTCTTGGCATGGATGTATGGCTGGGAGATGGGGAGTTGTTTTTATCTCAGGGAAAGTATGCCAACGTGATACTCAGGAGATTACGCATGGAGAGGAATAAACCCATGGAGACCCCTCTAGCTCGTATCTAGAGGAAGGAGGATGCTACTTCAGGGGAAGTAGTGGAAGCTAATGTTTTACAAGTAGCTCGTGAGTTCACTCATGTACTTGGTGAACATGCGATGGATATGTTCTATGTAGTTAACCAACTTAGTTAAGTGATGGTTAGGCCTACCAGGCAGTATTGAGTGATGACAAAGAATGTATTGAGATACCTCAGAGGCACTACTCACTTTGGGTTATGGTAAAAACATACATAGGGAGTGAATCTTCATGGCTTCACCGATGCAGATTGGGTAGGGATTCCATCCAACAGGAAGGGTGCATCAGGAGGGATCTTTAGTATTAGGTCAGCGATAGTTTCTTGGTACAACAAGAAACAAAGTTCTGTTGCACTCAGTTTGGCAGAGCTAGAGTACATGGCTATAAGTTAGGCAACATGTGAGGCTATTTGGATTAGGAAGATCCTGGTTGGTTTGCTTGGTTAGCAGATGGATCTGACAGTTTTTTATTGTGATAATCAGAGTTGTATCAAACTCTCTGAAAATCCAGTCTTTCATGATCGGTACAATCATATTGATATCCGGTATCATCATCTCAAAGATTGTGTATTGAGGCAGATCATGTTTTTAGATTGCATTCCCACAGAGGAGAAAGATACTTACACCTTGACAAAGGCATTGTCAAGATGTAAATTCAAGTTTCACATAGACAAGATCGGGGTAGTTGATAATCCCATTCTTGTTGAGAGGAAGTGTTGAGAAATGGAAACAAGAAATTATAGTTTAATTTATCCTTGAATTTAACTATGAATTATATTCAAATTCTATTCTCATAACAACTTAAAATAGTTAAATTAAGTTTATTAAACTTAACTTAGGAAATTCGAGTTGGAAGTCATTAATACGTTCTCCCTACTTTGTAGCAGTCAAGTGTGAGTTAATTGTGGGTTATAAATTAGAGGACTTAGTTTCATGAGTCAATTCACTTAAATTATTTCTCAAAATGATTGAGAGAACTAATAATGAGTTAACAGCCAATGGTGACACTCTTGAACTCCACCAGTGCTACTCTAGTTAATTGAATATTTACTCATCAGAAACTCATGCATGTCGATTATGAGAAAGAATTATTTGAGACTAGAGTATAGGGACAATGTACTATTTGTTTTATATTTTCCTGAGTTGCACTAATAGTGCATGCATTCAGGAACCGGTGCTTGATGGATTACGCTATTTTTAGAGGTTTTATTTCCCTTTAAATACAATTTATCCTTCATAGCAATTACACATTGGAATAGAGACTTGGAGAGATTGTGAAGAGGCTAAGCTTTGGCCTTGGGATTTCTTATGAGTTGGAGATTGAATTTTCTGAGTGTTGGGATTGTTCTTGAGAGAACAAGCATTGTAATTTCATCTTCATTTTCTGGATTAATACAAAACAGATAGTGGGGTTTTGAGTTGTGGATTTCCCCAAATATTTATTGTGTTATGTGCCTTTGATTCTCTTCCTCTATTGATTATTGTTTGCTTGATGTTTATGGGCTTCCACTATAAATATTAGAAGTAGATTCTTGTCTTTTTCTTTAGTACATTGCATGAGCTTGTCAATCTACATGATTTTCTACATGGTATTGGAGCAACATTGTTTTTTGAGCCGAGAATTTGTAGATAATATTTGAGAATTTATATGAAAATTTTTCATAAAGCAATTGGAGATCTGGATTCCTTGGGAAAATATACCCAAATAAAAAATAAAATAAAAAATGGCCGAATTGGAGTTTGGATAAGGGAGATATCATTGACTTAAAATCAGCTTGCTAGAGGCGATTTCGAAGTTTTGAGTTTCTGGGTTATAGGTGAAAGTCGAATTTTCATACATGCTTCAGGATTGGTAGTTGGCATTCCATAGGTTGAGGCTTGAGTATGCCTTGGAAGAAATCTCAAATTTCATAGCCTGGAGGGACAAGATGGAGGTTGTGCTAGAGGATAATGGCTTGAAGGAATTTGTTAAACAAGCAATTACTAAGCCAACAATTATTGATCCACAAAACTTGGTCAAGTGGAAGAAGTGTGTGGTGAAGGTAAGGTGGATAATACTTAAGGGAGTTCAAGATCATATTGTCTCGAGTCCCCATGGAAAGGAAACCCTGCATGCTATGTGGAAAATATTGACATACTTGTATCAGAATAACAGTGATCAAAGGAAGTTGCCACTAAAGGATAAACTTCGTAAAATCAAGATGGAGAAATATGAGATGATTCCAAAGTACTTGATCAAGTTCACTCAATGTTGGGATGAACTTGGAAGTGTTGGAATCATGGTTGCTGAGGAGGATATGATGAGCCTTGCTCTTATCGGACTCCCAAAGAGTTGGCATAGTTATCACAACTGTGTCAATGGTCGGGAGAAGCTGCCATATTTGGAATGGCTATGGTCAGATTTGGTGCAGGATGAGATGAGGAGGAACACTAGGGATATCTATTCATCAAAGGTTGATGATGAAGAGAACTATTACTTAGAAATTAAGGTGAGGAAAGGGAAAGGTAAATTTTTTCATTCCAAATCAGATTCTTGTCATGGAGGTAAGAAGGACATGATGAAAGTTAAATGCTTTCATTGTCACAAGATGGGTCACTTTACTACAAATTTTCCATTGAATAAGTCCAAGGATAAGTCCTCAGGAGGAGCGACAGGTGAGGCTTTGGCCTCCCAATTCGAATTGGACTTTTCCATCATGACAGTGGAGCTTCTTTCCACATGACTGGAGACAAAGAGTTATTCAGTGAACTGGATGAGAAATATCTCAAGATGCATATCAAGATGGGTGATGAAGGTAAGTATAGTGTTAATCGTGTGGGCACTATTACTTTTTAGAGGGATCATGCAGCTCCACTCACCTTGAAGAATGTTATGCATGTACCCAGACTGACGAAGAACTTAGTATCCATTTCCATGTTTGGGGATAGAGTCTACGATGTGATATTTTCGAAACGAAAGGCATTCCTTCAACACATAGCCACGGGTCAAGTAAAGAAGATAGGATTCAAGTTTAGAATCTCTATAAGATAGAGGTAGAGGATTTTGTTGCTTTGAGTTTAAAAGCGGAAAAGATGTAGAGCCGAGACTTTGGCTAGTTGTGGCATAGGCGATTGGGCCACTTGCATCATGGGGCTTTGAAGATATTACAACAAATATCTATAGGTCTTCCGAAAGGTATGCTTGAGCAAGTTGATTCATGCAAGGGTTGTACTTTGGGAAAATACACCATGTCTTCCTTTGGAAACAGAGACAATCAAGCAGAGTCTATTCTAGAGATTGCATTTAGATGTGTGTGGACCATTCTCGATAGCATCCGTGACCAAACACTGGTATTATGTTATATTTTATGATGACTATTCTCGTAAATGCTGGGTATTTTTTATACAGAAAAGGGATCAAACTTTCACAAAGATTTGTGAGTTCAAAGCATTGGTAGAGAAAGAGTCTAGCAAGAAGATTAAAGCTCTATGGAGTAATAACGGTGGTGAGTATGTCTCCAATGAGTTTAATAGCTTCTGTGCAATGGAAGGGATTAAACGAGAGTTGATGACACCCCATAACCCTCAACAGAATGTGGTTGGTGAGAGGAAGAACATGAGCATAGTAGGGGAAGAAAGGGTGATGTTACATGATTAGGACCTACCACTACACTTGTGGGTTGAGGCAGGCAACAAAGTGGTTTATGTTTAGAACCGTAGCCCACATCGAATAATTGAGATGAAGACACCATAAGAGTCTTATTCTGGTAAGAGGCAAGATGTTGGTCACTTCCGGATTTTTGGGTCATCGATTTATTTCCATGTGATCAAAGATGCACAGAAGAAGCTTGAGACAACAACAGAGTTGGGGACCTTTGTGGGGTACATTGATACACCCCACAACTATCTGGGGTACATGCTGACCAGTCGGATGACAGTGGTTCAGAGGCATATTAGGTTCAATGCGGAGAAGACTATGCGAGTATCCCTTGAGAGGGAGCTTGAGCTACATGTGGATGAGGAGATTTTAGCTCCTAAGGTTGAGGGGCCTCAGATTGATGTGCTTCAGCCACATGTAGAGGTTCAAAGAGTGGAGACATCCACTCATAAAGAGTCTTCCATAGAGGGAAGAAAGCGCACTAGAGAGGTTGACAGATTGTTGGATGATGCATGGCAGAATGTGGGAGCACCGTCTTCTTAGGGCAGAGAAAGGAGGTCACTAAAGAGGTACACTAGATACATGGAACTTATGGGTGCATGTGTTGTGATAGAGCCATTTTCCTTTCAGGAAGTAGTGCAGCAACCAATTCGGGTTGATGCGATGTTGGAGGAGTATGACTTGTTGAGATTGCAACGAGATGATGGAGCTTAGTGAAAAGAGTCGCCTTCACTAAGTGGGCCCGCATGCTATTTTTGGCGCAAGTCTATTTTTAGACTATGTCTATTTTTAGACATATGGATCATGTCTATGGATTGCAGGTTGTTGTTTATGGATGATTGATCAAGTTGGAAAAAATAGATGGACTTCTATTTTTAGATCACAGCGGAGTGACTGCTCAGTCTAAATATAGAACAGTCAAATATTATTAGCTCATAATAATATTTTGACTATAAACTTTGTCTTATTCTCTTGGAGCACTTCAGGATGAGCTACGGATGTGGTACATGCAGATCCCAGAAGGAAATACGTGGTTACCTATGGATGACTAATATTTGCATGCAGGACTTCAGTTAGAACTCAAGTGAGTTGAGTTTAGTGGACTGGAGGTGCAGTTGATGGAGTTGTGTTCAGTTTAGCTTTGTTAAACTGGGTGTATTTAGTCTAACTGGCAAATAGACTAGAGATGAGTTGGGTGAATTAGTTATTAATTAATTCACAAGTTATTAACTCATAATACAACTAATGAATACATCAGTTAACTCAGTTGCATGTCAGTGCATGTTCAGTTCAGCAGGGACAGGTGTTAGAGAATCAGATTGCTATCAGTTGTGACTATAGTTGTGCATCGGATCTTGCACAATCAAGGGATTGAGTATGCCAATGAGTTTGCTCACGTATTTTCCCACATTGTAGCTTGTTCTCACGTTGATTTAGCCAAGTAAATACGTGGTTGCCTTGCAATTATCATCAGTTCTTGAGCAGGTATTGAGCAGCGGAGGCAGGCAAGCAGCGAAGGAGATTTGAGCCAGTGATTGATTCAGATCTGAGCTGTATTGTGTGTCACAGAGGTGGAGATACTTGTGAGAAGTATTATGCTGTGTAATGTTACATGACTCAATCATTAATATACAGATAGTTGGGGTTTTTAGCGAGATGCTTTCCCCGGGATACATACTGTGTTAATGTGTGAATGTCTTGATGTTTTATTGTTATTGATGCTGCTATATTGATGATCAACGTAGAGGAGCTTATGTATTGTGTATTTTTTCTGCAATAGTACATGATCAGGATAATATCCATTGAATATGTGTTAAATTATTCAAAATTTCTACAT
>APFE030609709.1:73587-101068 GCA_000404065.3 Pinus taeda
TAGTGTTCTTTTTGTGCTCCTTCCCACCATGTAGATCTGTGGTGGTTTTTTCTAGCAAAATTTTTCTCAGAGGCTTTTGGGCAATTTTTGGCTAGATGCCCTGTCTCAAAGCATGATCGACATCTGAAGAGGACACTTTCATAATCAAGCTTCTGGTTCCACCCATAGTCTTTACTTGTTAGGTTTATTTCAGCTGGGAATCCGGCGCTGAAATCCATTTCCACACAGATGCGTGCATAGGTGGTTCTGGCATATTCCTCTGTTTCTGGGCACCTGCAGTAAAATTTCCCAATTGCATTTCCGATGGCTTTTAGCGAGGATAGATTCCAGAGATGCAAGGGTAGGCTTGGCAATATCACCCAAACTGGTGCTGAGGTTATCACTGCTGTAGAGGGATCGAATGATGGGTTCCATGGCTTCATGAATAGGCCTGATTTTTCCCAAAACCAAGGGCCGGAATCTAGAATACATTGTCTGCTTTCAGGATTTTCGAAATCTACTATAAAGAAACCTCTAGCACAGGGGTAGATATTAATTTCATAAGAAATGATAGGCTTCCATACTTCCGAGATCCAATTGTGGAGTGCTATCAGCCGCGGCCAAAAACCATTGAACTGGAAAATTAGGGCACTTTCGGAGAACTTCAAAGCTTCATCGAGTGAGTCCTGGACCACTTGGATAGTGGGAGCTGGGGCTTCACTCACGATATGGGCAGGAGATTGCCCTCCAAAGGCGGATGAGCCACCAGTTATTTTTGCGAAGCTCGGAGCCATATTTTACTTGCTCGTAGAACCCAGCCGCAGACAAATAAGACAGAAGATAAGATTAGATCTGACCGCAGAAATTAGCCGCCTAGATCTAGCCTCAGATCTAAAACCTAGCCGTGAAATAAACTGTAAATGCGAGCAGGCCCCAGATCTATACCGCAGATCTGCACCAGATCTATACTGTAGATTCAATTTAATGCCGCAGATCTATACCGAAAGCTAACTCCACAATAGATCTGATCAAGAGAAGATCTGATCAAGAGATATGAAGTTTTTCCCAGCTCAACAATAGATTTGATCCAGAGATATGAAGTTTCGCCCAGCTCATTAAGAGATATGAAGTTCCACGCAGCTTAACAAAAGATCTGATCAAAAGATATGAAGTTCGCGCAGCTCAACCGCAGATCTGAAGAGATCTGAAGAGATACGAACCGCAGATGATCATTGATACCGCAGACGAACCACAGACGATCTGTATAATTATACCGCAGACGAACCGCAGACGAAGAAAATGATCACCGTGGAATATCACGTAGAACCGCAGACGAAGAAAATGATCACCGTAGAACCGCAGACGAAGAGAATGATCACCGAAGAACCGCAGACGAATCACCATAATAAGGAGTTGTACTCCTAATTGTATTAGGACTCTAACACTGTTAGATAATTGCTACTTGTAATTAATAGTCTGCTTTAGGAATGAATAGGTGTCAAAATAGGAAATTTGAATTCCCCTCATGTTGGATCAGGGAATCCAAGATTGTAATGATAATTCTATAAAGGACAAGAGGTGGAATGCCTCATGGTTGGCAATCTTCAAAAGAAACAATCATAATGTGTTATTGTAAGAGACCGTGTGTTTTTATGTTAATACAAAGATTTTTGCTTCACTACTCAGGATTCAGAGAGAGTTTTAATGTTTGATTTTCTCATGGCTTTGTTTATCTACCTACTTGCAGTGGTATGAACACATGTTACTTAGAATTCATTGATAATGCTCTAAATTTTCTTCATGTGTTTATGAACTGTGTTCCTTGCATTATGACTCTATTTTGCTGATATATTAAGACTCTTTATGCCCTGACTTCCATGTTAAGCTGATCTTTCTGTTGTACTGAAACATATTTTGACTCCATAGCCCAATGGATGTTTGTTGATTGGCATTTCAACCATTTATAGCTTTTTGTTTGATTTTTCCATAGATTTAGCCATCTAATCCTTAAATTAAAATCTTTAACCTAGTGAGAGAGCCCTCTCAGGTTGAGGAGGCTAAGCCTCAGCCAAAAGATTGGTTTGAAATAGTTACTCAAAGTCTTCCTGATTAGCAGCCTATCAGGGTCTGGTTTTGTGATAACACCTGTTTACAAAAGCCAAGTCACAAAATGGATACAAAATACCTTAGTTGATGCTGAAGGTGATGTCATAAGTTTGCAAGATGAAAAACTAGCAGTAGTTTTTGGTCCCAGTTCAGGCATGATAGATGAGATAGTGCCTCCTTTCTATGTAACTCTTAAAACAAATGATTCCATGTTGTATAATTGTATGCTTGATTCAGAAGCATCACACAACATTATGCCAAAATCTATCATGGACCATTTGAAACTCGACATCACTAGATCCTACCATGACTTGTGCACCTTTGATTCTAAAAAGGTGCCCTATTTGGGATTGATCAAGGATCTAGTGGTTACCCTTGCCCAAATTCTAGTCAAAAGTGTAGTACTTGATATTGTTGTCACAGATATCCCTCCCAAGTTTGGAATGCTCCTTTCTAGGTCTTACTGCCAAATTAGGGGGAACTCTGCAGATGGATATGTCATATGCTACTATCCCTGTTTATGGAGGAGAGAAATGAAGATTATATAGAGAGGTAAGATTTGTACATACTGTTTGTAAAATTGACCAGCCAAGGTACCATCCAATTTATGCAATAGATCAAGGCTTTGGTTGTTTTCAACTCCCTTCAAACCAACATAAAACTCAAGTCAAAATTGAAGAGGTAGTTGAAAGACCTGAACCAAACCAAATTGATATTTGGAAACTGTTCTTTGATGGCTCTTGCACAAAAGATGGGGCAAGTGCTAGATTAGTTTTAATTTCACCTGAAAAAGAAAATATAACCCAATCATGTAAATTAGATTTTGAAGTTACCAATATTGTTGCTGAATAAGAAGGATTCCTTTTAGGATTGCAATTAGCCAAAAGCTTAAAAATTCAAAACTTAAGTGTTGTTACTGATTCAAAACTTATTGTTAAGTAAGTAAGAAATGCTTTCCAGAACAAGCACCCTAGACTTAGGTCCTACCGAAATGAAGTATGGGATTCAGTTGAAAACTTCTTTGATACTTTTAATTTGACTCATATTCCTAGAGATCAGAATATTCATGCAGATGCCTTAGCTGTCTTTGCTAGCTCTTTTAAAATTCCTGATCATACTGATGTACTCTATCAGATACAAGTCAAATATAGGCCATCTATCCCAGATAATCTGAAACATTGGCAAATATTTGAAGATGATGAACAGTTGAAATCATTTCTGCAGGTAATAGATGATTTTTCATTTCTACAAATTGATGAAGATAGAATTGAAATAAATGAAAATGCAGATGGAAATGATACTTCAAATTTTAAAACCCAAATTGCTAATCATGACATTATTCAATTATTTAATAATTTTATTCCAAAAGGACTCATTCCTTTAGAAAAATTGTTTGATCAAAATGATGTCCTCCAAAACCCTCAGTCCATTTCTTCAGAAGATGAAATAGAAGAGATTAACATTGGAACTGATGAAGATATAAAAAACATCAAAATATGTGCATCTCTAGACCATGAGATCAAAGCTCAATATCTTAAGTTATTGCAAAATTATAAGGATGTTTTTGCTTGGACTTATGCTGATCTAAGGACCTATGATACTTCATTAATACAGCATAAGATTCCTTTGAAGCCAGAAGCAAAACCTTATCAACAAAAACTTAGAAGGACAAATCCATCCCTTCTACCAATTGTAGAAATGGAGATTAAAAAAATGCTAGATGCTCAGATCATCCTCCCTCTTATATATTCTAATTGGGTTGCAAATCTAGTTCCCAGTAGAAAGAAAAAAGGAGAAATAAGACTCTTTGTGGATTTTAGAAATTTGAACAAGGCATCGTTAAAAGATAATTATCCTTTGCCCAAAATGGATCAGTTACTTCAAATGGTTTCAGGAGCACAAAGACTTTCTATGCTTGATGGTTTCTCAGGTTACAATAAGGTGAATGTTGATACAACAGATAGAGGGAAGACAACCTTTACTACACCCTGGGGTACATCCATGTATGCTAGGATGCCATTTGGCTTAACCAATGCTGGAGCAACGTTTCAGAGGGCTATGGACATAGCTTTTATGGGTCAGGTAAATAAATTTGTGGTTATTTATCTTGATGACATAACTGTTTTTTCTAAATCTAATCAGAAACATCTAAAGCACTTGATGAAGGTTTTTGACAGGTGTAGAAAATTTGGAATATCATTGAACCCTAAGAAGTCATTATTTACTGTCAAAGAAGGAAAAATTCCAGGCCATATTATTTCAATGGAGGGAGTATTAATTGACCGCAAACGAGTATCTGCCATTGAAACATTGACCTTACCTAGAAACAAGAAGGAGATTCAAGCTTTTCTAGGCAAGATTAATTTTCTAAGAAGGTTTATTCCAATTATGCAAAGATTGTAAAAGATATATGACATGCTCCGAAAGGACCATGAAGTCAAATGGACTCCCTCTTCTAGGCATGCATTTGAACAATTAAAAAGGGCTATCTCTGAAGCACCCACCTTAGCCAGCCCTGATTATATTAAGCCATTTAGTATTTTCTCTTTTGCCTCTGAAACAACCCTTGCTGCCATTCTATTACAGAAAAATGAAGATTCTTATGACCAACCCATAGCCTTTTTTAGCAAGGTTATGAGAGATGCTGAGCTTAATTATGACATCATTGAGAAGCAAGCCTATGCCCTCATTCAAGCCCTGAAATCATTCGGAATGTATGTCTTACATTCACCTATTACTGCTTATGTCCCTAATAGTGCTGTGAAAATTGTCCTAACCCAACCAGACACTAATGGGAATAGAGGTAGATGGATTACTAATTTTGGAGTTTGATCTAACCATCAAGACTACCAAGCTAGTAAAAGGTCAAGGATTAGTCAAGCTTCTAGCTGAATCCAACTGCAAAGTACTGTTGGCACTATGATGTATGTGTTGTACTTGATGGCAACCCACTTGTAGCAGAACAACTCACCTGCATATGGTAACTAGATGAATCTACAGAAGAGATATAAGATGTGACAGAATGCATGACAATAGTGTTTACAGATGTGATGAAATGCAGGGCAACTTCAAGGAATCAGTTCAAAAGGCAACTCACTCAAATGAAAGTATAGCAACTAAACAACAAAGAATTACATATTAGTCTTCACAGAATGAAGAAAAAGAGGTATACACAGGTTCACCAATGACCAAGCTGCGTACATACGCAGGTTCACTATATACAAGCCACGTATACGTACACATGCACTTTCACAGAAGGAAAAACACGTATACATTGGAAAAATAAATTTTTGGTCCGAAGCATTTGGTCCATGGTATTGGTTTAAGGTATTTGGTCTGAGGTATTGACCCTAGGTATTTGGTCCTAAGTGGTTTTGGTCCATGGTATTAAGAAAGGCCTAAGACTATAAAAGGAGGAGAAGATCATTAGGCCAAGGTGTGCAAGTATCGAATATCTGATGAAGTGTGAGATCTAATATGCAGGTTATTGGCTTATGGTGCTGTGCTTGATCTAACCAAGGATGAACCTTAGTGTTTGATGAAGGATAAGATCTAATGATGTATCAGGATCTTAAGGCTTGAAGTGAATTATCTTTATGTAGTTTGATCATGTATCTGAATAACTGGCGCATGTTGTAGTCTGTAAATATGATGATCTGGGTATGGCTGAAGTTTGGAATACTTGTAATGTTTAAATCATCATTTACAGATCTGTACGCAGGTTCAGTTTAGAAAAGAAGCGTATACACGCTGGTTCTGCATATCAAAGCAACATATAAATCATAAATTTGATTTGCAGATCTGTACGTTGGTTCGATTTGACGAAAGCGCATATGCACGTAGGTTCGACACATGGAAGTAGTGTATACCTTATAAAATATGTTTTAGTTGCTTCTATTTGCTGTTGCAGTGTTCTGGGTTCTGGCTTGGGTTCTAGTTACTGTATTCTGGTGACAACATTTTGAATGATTAGATTGATGGGTTGTCAAAGTGATTGATTGATTAAGTTGTTGTTGGTTTAAAAGGAGATTGGTTGATGCAGATATATTTGATGATTGAATGATGTTGTTGATGGATCTAGTCTGAAAATTTATGAAATGTGTTCCCTGGAAGAAAAGAGAAGGTTGTAGCCTTCTGTAGGCTGGCACCTACGTACTAGTAAACATATCACCTATTACAAGAGCTAGGGGGGTTGTAGCTCCCTTCCAGTAGAAGCTGGAGAATGAGAGAAGGTTGTAGCCTTCTGCAGGTAGAAGCCTGCGTACTGGTATAAGAGTGCACCAGTACAAAAATTGTAAACAAAACTTTCTTATTATTAAAAGAAGTCAGAGACGATTGCAGCAGGTGGTTTTCACCCGCATTGGGTTTCCACCTTATATCTTGGTGTTCATGTGTGTTTCTTATGTGTGATGCTTTATTATGTTTTTACTACACTGTGTAATGAATTCTTGATATACTGGTTAAATTTCAATGCATGATAATTTGGGTAAATCAAAAGATCTTTGTATATACGCTGGTTGCATTAAGTACAATTGCGTATACATGCTAGTTCACTAAGCTGAAGTAGCATATACAAATCAATTTTTGAAAATTAAATTATTGATATGATAATACTGATTCACCCCCCCTCAGTATTATTTCCAACAATTGGTATCAGAGCAGGTCCTTCAGAAGAAGCTTGCTCGCTTGAAGTAAGATCCATCATCATGAGTAATCAAGAAAGCGGGGGATCCATCAGACCGCCAATCTTTGATGGGAGCAACTTTGTTTATTGGAAGGTAAGAACCACAACCTATCTTCAATCTCTTGGAATAAATGTCTGGGAAATCATGGAAGGAGGATATACATTTCCATCAACAATTCCTATAGATGCAACAGGTAAAAAGAAATATGAAACCAATGCCTAGGTTGTCAATACATTATTGGGAAGTCTGTCACAATTAGAGTTTGTCAAAGTTATGCAGCTCAAATCAGCCAAAGAAATATGGGACAAAATCATTCTAAGCTACGAAGGAGACTCTTAGGTAAAACGTGCTAAACTGCAAACTCTCAGAATTCAATATGAAACTCTCAAGATGCACAATGATGAAAGTATAGCTAGTTACTTCTTACGTGTAGATGAGGTTTCTAATTGCATGAAGAATCTGGGTGAAGAGATAAAGGAAGTTACCTTAGTTGAAAATTTTTTAAGATCCTTATCTGCTAAATTTGAATCAAAAGTATCTGCCATAGAAGAAAAGCAGGATCTACAAACTATAACTATGACATAGCTTCACGGAATCTTAACTGCCTTTGAGATGAGAAAAGGAGGTCCATCAGGTATGAGAGAAGCTACATTTAAAGCTTCAGCAAAAGGAAAAGAAGAAGTCAATGAATCATGACATATTTCAGAAGAAGAAGAGGAAGTAAAATTTGTCAAGAAGCTTCAACGGGATTCCGGAAGATTCAGAGGTAAACTACCTTTAAAATGTTTTGCCTGTGGTAGAGTCGGTCATTATGCTACCAAATGTCCTCATAAAGATAAAAATGATAAAGGAAAGGAAACTGCAAAATGGAATAGAAAACAAAGTGTAAGTAAAAAAAGCTACTATACTCATGAAGACAGCGATGGTTTATCAAATAGTGATGAAGATGAAAATAGTAATGACTACAGACTTCTGATGGCTTATGAAGATGATGATTTCTTGGATGATTTAGATGAAGATGACCTTTATGAAGAAATATCTAAACTCAAAATCTATTTAGAAGAAAAGAATATGATTATAGATAACTTGACATACAAACTTGTTGAAAGAGAAAAACACATTGAAAAACTAGAATGTGAAATTGCCTTTCTAAGAAATGATCTTGAGAAAAAAAAAGCTCTCAATCTTAGATTTGCTAAAGGATCAGAAACCTTAAATGAAATTATCAAAGAGAAGTGTTCTCCTTTGATAAAGACAGGTCTTGGATATACTGAAGAAGCATCTCAATCATAGAAGTTGTCAACCTCCACTAAAAGCTATCTTGATGCAGCAAAGAGTAGTGCACAGTTTGACAATCATCAGCAAAGGCATAAAGTAGATCACCAGATAAATCAGGCTCAATTTACTTCAAGGATGAACAGAAGGATGAACAGAAGCCACAACCAACCTCAGGTAAGTTGTACTCAATTTGCTTCAAAAATGAATATCAATAGAAACTACAATCACCGGGTCAGTAGATTCGATAATCGCAGGAACTTCTCTAATGGTCAATGTTTCTCATGTCATATTTTGGACACAAAGCTGCTCAATGTGTTGCTTACAAAACCATCATGACTAGAGAAGCACGAAATCAAAGGAATGTGACAGGGTTCAAGAAAAGTTCCTATAATAAATTTTCGCTTCTTGAAATGAAATAGAATGCTCAATCTGTAAAACCTTTGGCCATGAAGAATCTGAATGCAGGAGTAAATTTCAGCAAATATCTCAAAAGGAGAAAACTCCATTATATCCCAAAATACGGAGAAAGAAAGAATCGCAAATAGAAAGATGTGGTATAGTCCTGTATGCAGAAGGACAAGAAAACCAGTGGTACATCGACAGTGGATGCTCAAAACACATGATAGGTGACAAAGAAAAACTACACTCATATAATGCCTTAGAAAAAGAAAACAGTGTCTCATTTGGAAACGACACTCCTGCTGTCATAAAAGGTAAAGGCTCAATTTTCTTGAAAGAAAAAATCAAAGTTGGGATTGTTATGTATGTTTATGGCTTAAAGCATAACCTGTTGAGTGTGAGTCAAATGTGTGATCGAGGAAATGAAGTAGTGTTTTGATCAAATTGATGTGTTGTTTTTGAGCTTGATACATGAGAAACTGTGATCAAAGGTACAAGAACTCCAAACAACCTATACATACTCAAGGGAGGACAACAACAGTGTTATCTAAGAAAAATGATGAAAACTGGCTATGGCACAGAAGATTGGGACATCTAAGATTTTCTCAAATAAGAAAAGCATGCAGATTCCAGGTTGTTCGTGATCTTCTAGATATCAACATTCCTGAAAATACTATATGCAAATCATGTCAATTCGATAAGCAAACTAGATCTCACTTCAACAAAAAGGAAGGGTCAGCTAGTAAGCCTCTTGAACTTGTTCATACTGATTTATGTGGACCATAAAGGAAAATGTCACCTCATGGAGAAGAATACTTTATATTGTTCATTGATGATTTTTCCAAAATGTGTTGGATAGGTCTTCTAAAGCATAAAGATGAAGTATTTGAAAAGTTCAAAGCCTTCAAAGCTTTGGTTGAAAATGAATCAGATCGCAAAATCAAATGCCTCATATCTAATTGAGGAGGGGAATATACCTCAGATGAATTCTTTGACTTTTGTGAACAACATGGAATAAAACGAAAGTTCTCCACTGCAAGGACTCCTCAGCAAAATGGAGTGGTAGAAATGATGAATAGAACTATTCAACAAATGGCTCATGCTATGCTAGATGAATCTGGAACTCCTGTAACCTTCAGGGGTGAAGCTTCATTCACTAACATCACTATTCTCAACCAAGAAAATGTTCAGGTAAACAACACTCAAACTCCACATGAACTTTGGTATGGTAAGACTCCTACTATAAAATACTTCAAAGTTTTTGGAAGCAAATGTTACATCAAAAGGACTGATGAAAACTTGGTAAGTTTGAACCCAGAGCAGGTGAAGGTTTTCTTCTTAGCTACTCTTCCCGAAGTAAAGGATATAAATGTTATAATAAAAGACTTGGGAAAATTATTGAAAGTATTGATGTTGTGGTTGATGAAACATGCAAAAATACAAAACAGATAAAAACTGAAGATTATGACAATGAAGAAGATGAGGATCAATTTCCCTCATCAAATCACACTGATTCTGAAGAAGAAACCAATGAAGCACCAAAATAAGAGATAATGGTAGAAGAAAAGACTCCATCCAGGTATGTTCAGAAAAATCATCCAGAAACTCAAATTTTAGGGGGAAAAGGGGTAGGTGTGCAGACAAGAAGAACTATTATAGAAGCCTCAAGCTATCTAGAATTACTATCTTCCACCGAACCTTAAAATTTAAATGAAGCATGCAAAGATGAATGTTGGGTCAAGGGGCCATGAATGAAGAACTTGAGCAAATTGAAAAGAATAATACTTAGGAATTAGTTCCTAGACCTCATGATAAGAATATCATAGGAACCAAATGGATATTCAAAAACAAGTTGAACGAAAATGGAGAAGTTATTAGAAACAAAGCCAGACTTGTTTGCAAAGGATATGCTCAACAAGAAGGTATAGATTTTGAAGAAACTTTTGCACCTGTTGCTAGACTTGAAGCCATAAGAATGTTTCTTGGTATTTCTAGTTTTCAGAAATTCAAAGTATACCAAATGGATGTAAAATATGTCTTTCTTAAGGAGACTTAGAAGAAGAAGTCTATATTGAACAACTAGAAGGATTCATTCTTGCAAATGATGCAAAACTTGTATGCAAACTCAGAAAGGCTCTCTATGGTCTAAAACAGGCTCTAAGGGCCTGGTATTACGGTCTTGACAAATATCTCCACCAAAATGGTTTTTCAAAGGGGTTAGAAGATAGCAATCTATATACAAAGATGGACACTGATAAATTGCTAATAATTATTTTGTATGTTGATTGTATCATTTTTGGTAGCAATGAAGAGTCCATGAGTCAGAATTTTGCTTCAGTAATGCAGTAAGAATTTGAAATGTCTTTGCTTGGTGAGCTTACCTATTTTCTTGGTCTACAATTCCAAAAAAATAAAGATGGTATTTTTCTCTCACAAACCAAATATCTCAAACAGATCTTGAAAAAGTACGGCATGGAAGATTCTAAACTAGTATGTAGCCCAATGATAATAAGATGTAGTATTAGCTCAAATGATGAATCGGCAGCAGTACATCAAGCAACTTACAGATCCATGATTGGCAGTCTACTTTATCAAATAGGTACCTGACTAGACACCATGCATGTAGTGGGAATAGTTGGAAGATTCGAAGCAAATCCAAAGGAATCACACCTTCAGGCAGTCAAAAGGATTTTCAAATATCTTCAAGGAACACAAAACATTGGTTTATGGTATCCTAGAGATACAGATCTTACACTTCATGCATATAAAGATGCAGATTGGGCAAGAAGTGTTGATGACAGAAAAAGCACTAGTGGTGGTGCATTCTATATGGGTTCCAGGTTAGTTTCTTGGTTTAGCAAGAAACAAAGTTCAATTACATTATCTACAGCTCAAGCAGAATATGTGGCTGCTGCATCTTGTTGCACACAACTACTTTGGATGATGAAAACCTTGCAAGATATTCAGATCACATGTACTCCACCCATCTCCATTCTATGTGATAATACAAGTGCCATCAGTATTTCAAAGAATCTAGTCATTCACTCCAAGACCAAGCACATACCCATCAAATATCATTTCCTACATGAACAAGTGCTTGAACAAAAGGTCAAATTGGAATATGTTCCCTCCAAAGAATAGGTTGCTGACATATTCACTAAACCACTGCCCAGAGAGACATTTGAATATCTCTGACAAAAGTTGGGAGTAGTTGCTGCATCATCCTACTGTTAAATCCTATTTTTTCATAGAAAGGTGGTTATACGCGAGTTTCATGAAGCATAGTCGTGTACATATGTGGGTTTCTGTGGGCACAGTCGCATATATGTTGGTTTAAATAAAAGCAATGGCCCAGACTCAGAAAAAAAGGGGTCTGCTATGGTTCTGTCAATTATCTGCTCTGTTTGATGATATTTTCACTATGCTGATAACATGTGGAAATATATTGGTCCTGATAAATTTGTTGATAACTTGATGTATATCTAATTTATGATGATGCTTTCATATATCTTACTAACATATGCAATGATCAAATCTAACAGTGAACAGGTGGAACAGGTTCAGGGGGAGAACATGGTTGATGACATTTTGGGAACCAATGATGGACATACACAGGTTGTTGGTCTCGATGTTGTTGACAGATGTTGTTGATGGTGCAGATCATATGATAGTTGCTGATGACTATCATGGTCTTTTTTCTTGGTCTCTGTTATATATGTCATGTATATCTTTTAATGTAACAGTCATGAAAAGACCTAATTTGTAACCCCACTATGCATGGGATGGATGATGTAATGTTTCTTGTTTTTGACATGTATAAACAATTGATAGATCCCCACTTGATTGGGTGGATGAGTCAAATTTGGTATATCCACACTTGGTTGGGAGATGGATGTATGTATGATTCATTGGTGATAGGAAGGTCATTTGTGATGTATGTATAAATTCATGTTTTTCTTTTAGAACATATTTTTGCAGACTTTTCTTATGCTCAGGGGGAGCATGGACTCGATCATGGGAGCTCAATCAGCAAACTTCAGCATACAAAGAATTCAGCATGCCACTCAGGGGAGCATGAACCCTTTTTCCTTGATTCAAAGGGGGAGAGGACTTGACTTGTTGTTGCATCAAGTACAAAGGGGAGATTGTTGGCATTTATATGTATGTGTTGTGCTGATGCCACCACTTGTACAGAAGAAATCAAATCACTTGTATATGGTAACTAGATGAATCTACAGAATAGATATCAGATGTGATAGAATGCATGACAGTAGTGTTTACAGATGTGATGAAATGCAGGGCAACTTCAAGGAATCAGTTCAAAAGGCAACTCACTCAGATGAAAGATCACAGTATAGTAGGTAAACGACAAAGAATGACATATCAGCCTTCACAGAATGAAGAAAGAGAGGTATACACAGGTTCTCCATTGACCAAGCTGTGTATACATGCAGGTTCATTGTATACAAGTCGCGCGTACATACACATGCACTTTCACAGAAGGAAAAGCGCATATACCTTGGAAACTAAATTTTTGGTCCGAAGTATTTGGTCCATGGTATTTTGATCCAAGGTATCTGGTCCGAGGTATTGACCCTAGGTATTTGGTCCAAGGTATTGGTCCTTAGTGGTTTTGGTCCATGGTATTGAAAAAGGCCTAAAACTATAAAAGGAGGAGAAGATCATTAGGCCAAGGCGTGCAAGTATCAAATATCTGATGAAGTGTGAGATCTAATATGTAGGTTATTGGCTTATGGTGTTGTGCTTGATCTAAACCAAGGATGAACCTTAATGTTTGATGAAGGATAAGATCTAATGATGTATCAGGATCTTAAGGCTTGAAGTGAATTATCTTTATGTGGTTTGATCATGTATTTGAATAATTGGCACATGTTGTAGTCTATAAATGTGATGATCTGGGTATGACTGAACTCTATAATAGTTATAATGTTTAAATCATCATTTACAGATTTGTAGGCAAGTTCACTTTAGAAAAGGAGCGTATACCGCTGGTTCTACATATCAAAGCAGCTTATACATCATAAATTTGATTTGTAGATCTGTATGTTGGTTCGCCTTAAGGAAAGCACATATGCATGTAGGTTCGACACATGGAAGTAGTGTATACCTTATAAAATATTTTTTAGTTGCTTTTGTTTTCTATTGTAGTGTTTTGGGTTCTAGTTATTGTATTTTGGTGATAGCATTCTGAATGATCTGATTGATGGGTTGTCAAAGTGATCGATTGATTCGGTTGTGGTTGGTTCAAAAGGAGATTGGTTGATGTAGATATATTTGATGATTGAATGATGTTATTGATGGATCCAGTATGAAAATTTATGAAACGTGGTACCTGGTAGAAAAGAGATGGTTGTAGCCTTCTATAGGCCAACACCTACGTACTAGTAAACATATCAACTAGTACAAGAGCTAGGGGTTGTAGCTCCCTTCCAGTAGAAGCTAAATAACGAGAGAAGGTTGTAGCCTTCTACAGGTAGAAGCCTGCGTATTGGTATAAGACTGCACCAATACAAAAATTGTAAACAAAATTTTCTTATTATTAAAAGAAGACAGAGACGATAGTAGCAGGTGGTTTTTACCCACATTGGGTTTCCACCTTATATCTTGGTGTTCTTTTGTGTTGCTTATGTGTGATGCTTTCTCTGCTTTTACTGCACTGTTTAATGAATTCCTGATATACTGAATAAATTTCAATACATGATAATTTGGGCAAATATAAAGATCTTTGCATTTACATTGGTTGCATTAAGTATAGTTACGTATACATGCTAGTTCACTGAGCTGAAGTAGTGTATACAAATCAGTTTTTAAAATTAAATTATTGATCTGATAATATTGATTCACCCCCCCCCCCCCCCTCTCAGTATTATTTCCAACAAATGCTTGCTATATACAAATAAAAATGATCAATTAAAACCACTAAAACATTGCAATCACATTAACTGGTTCAAAGGGAATCAATTGATTCCCCAACCACTCCTGGATCAAACAAAACATCAAGAGGAAATCATTAACCATAAAAACTAAGAACTTGGAACAAGAAACAAAGACTTCTAATGTTGAATCCACTCCTGGGAAACAAATCTCTTTTTCCACCATAACACATTATGAATATTGCATTGGTAGCTATGATACAAGGATAGAATATGACATTGTTCCAGGCGAAATCCATAGACCACATGTTAGGAAATTTTTTGTGAATAGGTTGAAGGAATCATGCCTTCAATGGTTCAAAGACCATCTTCATTTTCCATTCTCAAAGATATCATTGCACCTACAGAAAGAAATAATTCATGACATGGAGACTGAATTTGGCATAGGTTGGTCCATAAAAAAGGTTAAAGTAAAAATGTATCGAAACTGCAAGAGATTTAGCTGCAATCAAACAAAGAAGATCAAAAAATTCTTGCATGAACAGTGGCTCAAAAGAAGGCCATAAAATGTAAGTACAAAAGTATGAAAAGAACTTGTAAAAATGTATGATAAGTTGCATGAACAGAGTAATTCTGGTGAGGAGAGTATCGAGCTATTTGAATTTTCTCATAAGGTTATATTTATTTTCATAAATGGTTTAATATTTTACTTGTACATAGTTTAATTCAATCACTATATGTTTCAGGACAAGGCCTCCAAGATTAAGCTTGCAAAACGAATTGTCATGCATCATAGTGGCTAGAAAGTTCTACAGGCCTTTATTTGTACCTTTGTAATATTTATTTGATGTATGAAATGATATTTTTTGTTTCCTATAAAAAAGTAAATGATTTCATATTAATTAGTTTAACTATTCTGTGTTCCATGTTTTGATAGGAGGACAAATATGGTCGTCATCAAACAAACTTCGAAAAGGACATGTTACAAAACAAAAAGTGGACCAGCTTTGTTATCTAGATGGAGAACGAGGTATCAATAGTTGAATTTCAATAAGTTAGTTAGTTATTTCTTTGTCTATATGTCAATTTTCATTTCTTGCAACATAGAGTAGAGGCAACATACCCTTGTTTTCCATATTTATCCAATGCAAAATGTTGTACATTCTAATTATAAAATTGGTTGCAAGATGGTTGGAAGATGATAGAATAAATGGCATCCTCCTGGGGTAAAAAATTGAATGTTTCCCACCATATCGATGGAATGTCTCCTTTTACCACACAATCTAGCAAGGCCCTACGGAAGGGAAAACCTAAGGGTCTAATACTAGAGTAAGTGACAGCAATGGGATGATGACCCATTATTTCTTGAGTTAATTTCCCATTCTCTTTACATAGTTTCATTGATGGGAGGAATCTCGGGACTACGCTACCAAAATCATGGTTTTCCAGGTAATTGACTTCTTGAAGCTATAATACATTAGGGGAGATCCCACGGGACTAGTATTGAGGATTAACCCCCCATTTAAGGTGAGTGAACAAGACTACAGTCAAAACCCTTCCTTATTCCAAGTCACTCAAAAATACATCCCCAAAGTTCCTAAGGAGAAACAAGCTTAAGCACCAGATTTCATAATGAAAAGCATACCTTTAGGATTGGATTTCCCACTTTCAAATACACGTTCTCAACAGATGGGTGAGGGGTCATAAGACTGGCTCAAGGAGTAGAGATCAAATGGCATGATACAAATAAATATTCTATGATCATAAACTTTCTTCAAAGAAGGAAAATGAATATGGAAAACACATAACAGAAACAACACATACTCTAATGTACCAACATATACTGGAATCAACCTGGTGACTTTTATTATTCTCTCCAAGGAAGACAAAATGATTACAGAAGTACTCAAAATGTCAAAACTCCAAACCCTTTTCCATTGGTTCTCATGTCTTTTAAATATTACATCAAAATAAGTTACAAAGGTAACTATCATACATATATAACTACTTAACTATCAGTAACTAAACAATCTTTTACAATGTTACAAAATGATATTTTCTCATTTTTTAGGAGTCAGATGACTAGTGGAACATTGACTTTGAGGATTAGTGCTTGGTTCTATCATTTGAACTTATTATTCAATAGGAGTAATCAATATTTCTCACTTCTTCCAAAATGCTTCATCTGGGAGCTGACATTGGATCATTTTTAGGAATGCAATTTTCAAATTTGACATCTTTGTATAATCAAATTTTGCAACAAATAGTGTCTTCATCATCCAAAGAAGTTTGAAGTCCCTATGAAAATAATTCATTACAGCTCTTCCCTTAAGAATCGGAGTCTTTTCATGTGTTTCATATGCTCTGGTTTTAATACCCACTAGTTCCTCTTCATATAGTTCTCAAGAAAGTATATTTCCTTGCTAGTCCCAACAACTAGGAATAGCAACTCTAGTCCTCTGGAAAAATATGAAATTAAACAAAAATATTGATTTCTGAACCTCCTTTAATATGTTTTCATCTTGAACACTGAGTAGGTTTTTCTCATTCATTTTACTAATTTCCATAATTATTCCAACTCTGTCTGTGACATCTAATACCCTTAATTCAGTTGAATATTTTCCATTTAAATATTTAGTCATATTTTTAGCCTTCACTGGTTCTTTATGTACCAATTTCTTATGTGTATATATCATTAAATCACACCCACTGATCATAATCTTTGGTTGAGAAATTATATGAATATACTCCCATATAGAATGGACCTCCCAAATGACATCACCCTAAACAAATTTTGTAGCTTTAATTAGAGACATGTTTCCCTTCAATTTTGGTTTTAAGTCCTTGTTCTCATCTTGTGTTGCCTTATTCTTGGTGGTCAAGTGACCATTGTTTTATTTTGATATATTTAGTTGTCTCTCCTTGGTATCAACTTATTCCTTTAGCTAAGTTAGGTTGTCCTAAATTTTCATTAGTTCAACCTCTGTAATTTTGAGTTCTACCATAACTTTTGTAAGATTCTCTAAGGGATCATTTGACTCACTTGGGACCACAATAGTGAAAACATGGATTTTGATTGATTTTTCTAAGCCCTGCACTTGTTCCTGCAAAATGACAATTTCTTTGTTTCTATCCACTAACTCTCTCATCGACAGATCCTTCTCTTTCTCAGCCTGAGCTAGATCAATTGTTTGAACGTGCTCAATCTCAGGCATTTTCAACTATTTTCGTACTAACTGCACCTCAAATTCTATGTTTCGCAATGAGGTTTTGATAGCTTCCATGTTTTTTGTATTTATTCCCAATTTAACAATTAGCTTCTTAAACTCCTCACTTTGAATATGCAGTGCTCTAGAATTTTCCTTTTCTTGCTTGAACTGATTTGAAACTTTCTTCAAAATATTTTTTGCTTTACTTACTACCAAAGATATTTTTCTTAGGTCACTATAGAGCATTTCCCATGCTTTTTTTTGCAAATTAATCTTGTCGAGTAGTGGGATGTCAACTAAATTTATGGATAGATCTAATGTTTTATAATTAGGTCCTAAAGGAAGTCTATACTTAATAGCTAGATGCATGAGGGACAATTTTAATTGGTTCCTTTCTAAATCCATGGTAGAGAGTAGTCTTGTTGGATAAGTTGGAGTTTCTTATGCTGCTAGTTGAGTTTCCATGTTACTTATCACCTTATGAATTATTTCTTTAATTTGTTTATAATTCCTCTGTAACACTTACGTGGGGGAGGGAGTTTCTTCAATTGGAATTGCTACCAAATCATTGGAAACAAAGGAGGAGGTAGAGCACTCTGGGTTTTCCAACTGCATTTGAAAACTTGGTTGATTCGAGCCTTGAGGGTCCCTCTGTTAATATAAGTTGTACCTTTTATTCTTATTCTCTTTGAACCTTTTCTCTCTTTTGCAATTGTGAGTATTCTATCTCAACATCAATTTGTTTAGTTATAGATCTCTTCAATCTATTCTCCCTCACTATAGGGGTTTGAAAATATATTCTGTGATGCATTTTACTACCTGACCATGTTTCTTTACTTTCCATTTTATAAAGTTCTAGATTGCTTTCATGAATATAAGGTGCAGAACTGATATCCCCTCTTTTATTTAAAATTATATGATGAGGGTCATGTTTCCACTTTTTTCCTTGATCAAAGCCAAACTCCTTCATTATTTCTTCAACTTGCAAGAGGGCTTTGTTGTAGCATTTTTTGGTTTTGACAAGATAGAATAAATTAGTCAAAAAAAGAAAAAAATTGTTTACAAAATGTTAAGATAAGATATGGACAAAGAGAATATTAAATAAAAATGTTAGGAAAATTTTTGAATAAATATGTCCATATCAAAGAAAATGTTAGGTTAGATGCCCTAAAAAATCAAGGCAAAAAACAAAATGCTAGATTAGAGAGAAAAGAAAAAAATATAAACTTTGAAAGTGTGCAAGTTCAAATGCCACTACTATTTTACTTTTTTTTGCAAAATAATGGTTGTGTGTAGCTTGTCATAAATGCCACAATCCATGAAAGTCAAACAGTTTAATCTTGACTACTTCAGGTTTTAAATTTCATGTTTATAGTTAGAGAATAAATATCTAGCCAAATTGTTTAATATTGGTAGATCAGTAGTTAGGTAGAGAATAATAAAGATCTCATTAGTTTAACCTGAGCCCTTGGATGTTATAAGGTTAGAATTAGATAGTTTGCTTTTCAAAAGAAAAAGGGAAATGAAAAGGGTTTGATAGCTTAAATGCACCCATTAAGTGAAGAAAAATATTAGGATAAGCAAAGGCTAAGTAGAAGAAAGGTTGTTGAAGTTCACACTTGATTAGTTAACTTGCCCCTCATTTCATCTCATCTTCCACTACATACTTATTAATTTCCACTTCCGAAATGTTCTCCAATACTAAAACCTTCAGTCATAAAGGCTCAGCCCATTTCTCTTACTTCTAGTGGGATCGAACCCTCGGCTTAATGACTTATAGGTACTAAATATTGGAATTCCCTTCACAAAAGTCATTTTTCTTCATTTCCCTAAAAAACCCCTTTTCCTAAGGCTAAACACCATTTTCCTAGGAAAAATGGAAATCCCATCTTAATTCCCCTTTCACTCACGAATACCCCAAAAACCCATAAAATGAGTTTTATCCTAAGTACTAATGTATGTGGATGACGAGCATATAATTCCAAATTTACATTATACTTAGCATATCTCCTTTCTGCTCATATTTGTATTAACTTTTAATTTAATATATTAAATCCCTAAAATACCCATTCCCGTATATTATTAAGTCCTTTTACATAAATATCTAGAAACCTTGTTTTAACTATAAAACTATGTATTTCACCCAAAACCCATTAACTTATCGATTCACGATAAAGTTAATTAAACCTCTGTTAATCATCCCGATTACCTAATCTGAGTTTAGACCTATAATTAAGCGTGATACTGTCGTAACTAACCCACCAGGCCCCTCCATTTCTCTTCCTTTTTTCCTCTGCGTTGCTTTATCACCCTGACACCATTAGATCAAAGGCGCTCTCATCCAACGCACCACATCCATATCGGGTTGGCCCAATGACCGAACCTTACCCGCCCTATAAGGTGGTTTTGCATTCACCCCCCAGTGATATGTGTCAGCCAATGGAGTAGATCAGATGACCTCCTCTAAAAACCACCTTCGCCACACAAGCAGTGCGATGGCTCCACTTACCACTCCACCGTACTCCCAAACGCGGTATTCCTTATTCACTCTGCTTTGCACCAAAATTTTGAAAAGTTGAACGTTTAAACGTTAAACCCCCACCTTCGCTCTTTTCACATGTTTACACATAAAAACCTGTATAAACCCTCCTATGCCACCCTAAGCCTCTGCAACCCATATAACCATTGTTTACCTTCTAATAACACTCCGGACTCCTTCCATAGACCTTTCAAATCAAAATGAAGCCATTTCAGACCTCCTTGCCAACCTATGTTTTCCTTAACATTTGTTGTGTTTTGCATGTGATCATATGAAACCTGTTGTTCCAGGTTTACAAGAAAATGAATTCAGAATATTGCATATAGTTAAGGACAAACAAGATGATTAAAATCCAAATTACCTGATGTTGAGACATAAAAGTTAAATTATTTACTGTTGAAATATACAGTAAAAACTTGAAATGTACAGTAAAGATAAAAGGACACAGTAAAGGATATTCACAAAGGTCAAAGTATATCAGATGAAAGATAACAAGTGAACATCACGTCTAATGTAAAGATCAAATAGACAAGCAGCTTAAAAGGAAAAATATCAAAAACCAAAGCTAGCAGAGCCTAAATAACAGGGACAGTATAGGTGTCTCTATATTCTTGCATGAAGATTCTTCCTTTTCCTAGAATAAATCCTTAAACAATTTAAGATATTTTCTTATTTTTGTATAAATAACTATCTTCTCAAGTTATCTAGGGGTTCATTGTTCATTGGTCATTACTCACTATTCAGCTTTGAACCTGGTCGCACCCTTGATGAAGCATTTCTAGACATTTGATGTACTTGGCTTTTCAAGAACCTCAATATGAAGCAAAGGATTTTGAATTCTGTTTTGCATAGTTTGTGTTTCATGTAAGTTTTTCTAGTATTACTCATTATGTTTTTCTTCATATTCCTATGACTTTACAGAGATAACTAGTTAGGAATAATTGTGTCTCAATCTATTCCTATAAGCTTTCTGAAGTGATAATCATTAAATAGAATGGATTAATGAACTGTCTATTTAATTAATTCCCTATGAATCAATAAATCATAAGCATCTTGTTGAAAGCATAAGAATATTCTCTTGAACCTTCTAAACATCGGTCATAGGTTTTCATACTTATCATTATGTAATTTTCTATCTGAGAATTGTGATAATCATATTATTTTTGTTTTTTTCTCACCACTATTCAAGCTTTATCACTATGTGAAATTTTATATCAGCCCTTTACTAAGATATTGATATTATTCAAAGGGTTAGGTATATCAATTCTATATTTGTTTTATTCATTCATCTCCCAAATCAAAATAAAAACCCCCAAAACATTTATCTTAGATGTTCTGGCCTTGATAACTTACCACTATTATCTCAGTGGTACAACATCAAACTGGCGTCATTGCCGGGGACTCGAATTTCATTAAGTTTTCTTGGAGAAGCGATATATATTCTATTCCTTTAAGGTGATTAAAGGTCTATAAAGGTCAAAATCTTTCACTTGGCGACTCCACTCTCTCAAACTGGCACCTTTTAAGCACACCAGATCTAGTTTAGAGGGTAACCTAGTTGATCCTTTGTCAGATCCTGAATTTTTTTTTAGAAAAGCTAGTTCTAAAAGGGGACATCAACCCTCTTTTCCTTCTTCTTATTTAGTCTTGCATTCTGAATATTTACCATCATTTGATCCTTATAGTAACATTCCATCGAGTCCAGATTACTCCCACCTATCACCTAGAGTTGTTGAACTCTTGAGGGGAGGAAATCAACATTCCTCATTCATTCATTTGAAACTCATCCAGAACTCTCACTACCACCAAGATCTCCTAAAACTAAATCTGACTTGGGTGTTAATTTACTAGAATATAAACCAACAGATTTTATATCCCCTACCACTTATTCGTTTCCTCCCACTTTTGGACAACATGAAGCTTCTACTTCTGAACAACCCGAAGAGACCTTCTCAGTGTATTCAAATCCAATCTTTGAAACAAAGGAAGGTATTCATCCATAGGTCCAAAATTTAGTTCTTAGGACTCTTTTGAAATCACTCAGGAGATCCCCTCCTTCTTCACCTCCAACTAGTTCTTCAACCCCATAATCACCTTCTTCAACTTCTTCTTCATCTTCTACAACTTCAACATCCACACAAACACCTCATACACCACCTCCCACTATGGCTTTCTAGCCTATTGTACAGGCTAGATATGCAGCTTTAGTCTTACCTCCTAATCTCAATGCATTCCCAACTGGATAGTTGAAATACCTTCCCATGTATAATGGAGAGATCGGTCCTTCTGCTGAAGACCATCTTCAAGCGTTTTTAGACTTTGTAGATAACATGAATATTGAATGAGAAAATGTTTACATGAGGTTGTCTGTACAGTCACTTGAAGGAAATGTAATAATTTGGTTTAGGCAGTTACCTGCAAATACCATTAGAAACTGGGAAGAGCTTACAACTATATTTAAAAACCAGTGTGGTGCGAAAAAAGATCCTCTTTACTTTCTTACTGAGTTTGATGAACTTAAAAGAATTTTTGGTGAACCTGTATCAGACTTTATCAAAAGATTCAATAAGCTTTATCATAAAATGCCCCTTGATTGTAAACCCCCTGTAGCAACAGCAAAGTCTAGATTTTATAAAGCCTTTGATGATGATTTTGTTGTTATGATGAGAGAGAGAACTTCAATATCCCTTGAAGATATGCAAACAAATGCTATCAAGGTAGAAGCAAACATGGCTGCTTCAACTAATTTGAAATCTAAAGAGGAAAAGGCCCAAAGAAAACTCAAATCAACACCAGATGATTCTAGTTCCTCTAAGACTAAAACTAAATATTCTAAAATAGATGAAATAACTTCTCTTCCTAGAAATCTATATAATAGAATTTCCAAGATTGAGACTCAACCTAGGACAACTGAACAAACAGTTTCCAGACCCCAAAGTCAAAATCAAGTTCAGTGTCAAGGAAATCCACCATTACAAATTCTTTAGAGATCTAGTAATGATCAGCAGGTTCCCACTCCTTTATTGATAGATGATCAGCAACCTGATGATAATACTATGACCATCACTAAAGATATAAATAATTTGGATACATCCTCTGATCAAACAGTTATCATTCCTCTCTCACAACAAAATCAGGTTCAAGAAGATCAAGAATCTTCACAAGTTTCTAAATACCATGCTTTCTCTGAATTCTTAATTGCAAAGTTGAACAAAAGATGTGACATGTTAGGTTCCTATACCAATAGGAGTCATAATTTTTGAATGGCTGAGATTAAACCTATAATATGTACATACCTTTTCTTTTTGCAAATGTTTTCCATATTCAAAAAATTAAAAAATATAAAGAGGGTATGTCCTAAAAGAAAAATCAAAGGACAAAAAGAATAAAAAGGTCAAAAAAGATGAAAAATATGAACCCCGAGAAAAGAAAAGACCATGAAAGTGTGCAAGTCAAAATGACACTACTATTTACCTTTTGTGCAAAATAAATGATTGTGTGCACTTTGTAATCTTT
Source organism: Pinus taeda (assembly GCA_000404065.3). NCBI lineage: Eukaryota > Viridiplantae > Streptophyta > Pinopsida > Pinales > Pinaceae > Pinus > Pinus taeda. Next base: position 97,193 of record APFE030609709.1, read on the forward strand.
GCCACAATCCAGGATAGTCAAAAGGTTTAAACTTGGCTATTTCGTGTTTAAATTTCATGTCTATAGATAGAAAATAAAAATATGACCAAACAGTGTAATCTTGGCAGATAATTAGATAGGTAGAGTAAATAAAAGGAGCTCAACTATTTAATCTGATCCCTTGGATGTAATAAGGTTATATTTAGTTAGATTACCATTATAAAGAAAAGAAAAATGTTTATAAGGGCTTTCTAGCTTAAATGCACCCTAATAAAGAGAAGTAAAAATAGTAGGATGAGTAGATGGGTAAGCAGAAGAAAGGTTGCAGAATCGTGATGATTGTTAGACAAAAGCATATTTATCACCCTCATCATGAAAGTTCTAAGTATGAATGAGAAATTAGACTGGCATAAAGTTCACAAAGTCAAATTAATTAATTTCCCCTCACTCATTTCACCCTTTACTTAACTAATTTCCCATAATAAGTTTGAAGTACCCAAAATCTTAAGTCAAAGGGGCTCAAAGCATTCTCTCACTTCTGGAGGGACTGAACCCTCGGCCCAATGACTTATAGATCTTAAGTACTAAAATCCCCTCAAAAACATTTACCCCCCTTCAGTTCATTCATTTTCCCTAATAAACCCCTTTTCCTAAGGTTAAAACTCTACTTTTCCTAAGGAAAAGCAATCACCCCCATGAGTACCCCTTATTTATGAAAAACCCACAAAAATACACATAGCCTAAGTTATAATGTTTCTATGTAAAAAGAAAATGAATTAAAAAAACACATTATGCTTAGCGCAATCCATTTTCCGCCTTTTTCATATTAACTTCTGATTTTATTTATATTTATTAATTCCCAAAAAAAACCCCTTTTTCCTAGATATTGTATTAAATCCCTTTAAATATTAATATCCCTAACCCAAAGTTTGAAATATAAACTTTACTTTATCCAACCCTGACTAATTGACATAATTAATCGATCTACAATTAATTAAAGTCAACCCATCCACCAATCATATCCCACTCAATACCTTAATCCTCACCTTAACCCCTCATTAAGCTAAAACCATCGTGTTTAAATGCCCGTCAGGCACCCCCATTACCTTCCACACAACTCCCACACCCGACCACCACACAATCTCTCCCCTCCCCATCTGACGGTTGTTGAGCCCTGAAATTACATCTCTCCTACACACTTTCCTAGACTTTTTCCCCTCACCAGTACCTCATAAGCTATCAAAGATCATTGCATATTGATTCTAAAAGAGTATTTAAGTGGTTTTCTAACTATGTTTTTGTGTTTGCTATTTGACTTAGATTTTGCTCATTAGTTGAGGAATGCAACCACTTTCCGCAGCTGATTCAACTTTCCGCAACTGTTTTTGTTAAACTCTAGGTTGCAAGTGTCATCAAGCAAAACAAGGCATGTGGGCAAGTTAGGAATGACCTGGACATGGATCAGGTCCTATTGGTTTAGCTGGATTCATTAAGGGAAGTTGTGGTCAATGGTGGTCAAACGAAGGAGTCCTACGGCAACAGGACTCTGTTTTCAAACACGTGAAGGATTCGTAGTCGTTTCTAGATCCCTGGGGTCATGTTGATAGCTATAGACTGCCCCACGATGCGAATCCAATAACCACTTTTGATAGATTGAATAATCTTGGCAACCATTATGCTAAACTCATGGACGTTGTCCTTTTACGTGTCCTCTGTTGAAGTAGTTTCATAAGAAAAAAGTTATGTAATTTTCCCTATAAATAATGTGTTTGCATACACATAGAGCTAGTTAGTTTTTGTTGTCGTTTTTCTCTTAGTCTTTGTACTGTGCCATGAACTGGTCCTACTGCTGTAACGAGAGGATTCTTCCTCTGTTTTGCAATATAATTAGACTCTATTTTACATGACTGTGTGAGCATAATTCTAGATTGATAACGTGTTGACCAAGGCTATGCAGAGGGCCCCTGCATGCTGAGGTTTCATTTTCCTTATAGTTGTAAAGTTTTTATGTATTGTTTCCTTATTTCCATTGCACATATTTCATAGTTATCCACCTGTGTATATTTCATTTGTTATGGTATTAACATTTCATTCCTGTACATGATTTTTCAAGCTTTGTATCTTGTTGCTAACACTGATCAGTGTGTGTGTGTGTTTCAGTATAGAGTAGGCCTGGGCATTTTCATACAATTTTTGCAATAACTAGTGACATAAGATTAGCCTCTCTGCTGACTTTTCTTTTCTTAATTTCTTTTTTAATTCCAGTTATGCTTTGATTTCATTCTTATTCACTTGCTTTGGTAGTTAGTTTAGATATCAAATTGCTCATATCATTGACGTTATCTCCTAAAGACATAGCTTAGACTACTTAGCGAGCTCTCGGACTATGAATGATGTGATTTGATTTTAGTTTTACTTTTCTGCAATTAGATATCAAATTGCTCATATCATTGACGTTATCTCCTAAAGCCATAGCTTAGACTACTTGGCGAGCTATCGGACTATGAATGATGTGATTTGATTTTAGTTTTACTTTTCTTCAATTAGATATCAAACTGCTCATATCATTGATGTTATCCCCTAAAGCCATAGCTTAGACTACTTGGCGAGTTATCGGACTATGAATGATGTGATTTGATTTTAGTTTTACTTTTCTGCAATTAGGTATCAAACTGCTCATATCATTGACGTTATCTCCTAAAGCCATAGCTTAGACTACTTGGTGAGCTATCAGACTATGAATGATGTGATTTGATTTTAGCTTTATTTTTCTGCAATTAGATATCAAATTCCTCATATCATTGACGTTATCTCCAGAGCCGTAGCTTAGACTACTTGGTGAGCTATCAGACTATGAATGAAGTGAATTGATTTTACTTTTATTAGTTTGCAGTTTTTGATTTGTTGATTGCAGTAGCTTAACTCATTTTTCTTTCTGTATTTAGATAAGCAACAGAGATAATGATTTCATGATTAGTAGTTCATTATTTGTTTGATTCGAACAACAACACATTTTCATTCTTGTTCAAGTATTAATTTCATCACTAGTATGTTTTAAGACCTTCTGAAGTGTTAAGTTCTGGAAAGCATTATAGAGGACATAATTGCCTTAAAATCTATACCCAAACTTGCCTTCTAAAGTATTCTTAAAACTTAGGAATAGGATTATCATTTGCATTAGGAGACAAACCAAGATAAAACCCCCAAAAACAAGATAAAATTGATAAAAAGTAAGAAAGAGGCTGTCTTGCACATATAGTGCGCCACACTTCATCAGTTTACGAATCCTGGATTAATAATTAATGTAGCAATTTAGGACACACTAAATTGACTAAACATGGCCCTCATGAGTTCTAAATTTTGTTTTCGGAATATCTTCAGTCTTCATTCTGATTTGATGATATCCTGAATGAAGATCCAATTTGGTGAAGTAAATTGATCCATGCAATTCATCAAATAATTCATCAATGACAGGAATGGAAAATTTATCTTTAATAGTTTTCTTGTTGAGCTCCCTATAATCTAGACTCATGCATCATGATCCATCCTTCTTGTGCACCAATAATACTAGAGTAGAGAAATAACTTTGACTAGGTTGAATTATACCAACCTCTAGCATTTCTGCAACCATACATTCAATTTCACTCTTTTGGGCATAGTGATATCTGTAAGGCCTAATATTTGGAGGAGCACTTACTGGAATCAAATGAATAGCATTATCATGATCACTAATAGGTGGGATTCCTTTGGGAATCTTAAATACCTTGGAATGATTGTCCAAGACTTTTTGGAGATCTGGAGAAATAGATGATTTCGATGTGGGAACCTCTAGCGAACATAATTGTGCAATTACGTCTTGTTCTTTATTTAGAAGCTTTGTCATTCCATTAGAGATGA
>APFE030609709.1:101088-114987 GCA_000404065.3 Pinus taeda
ATAGCTTAGACTACTTGGCGAGCTATCGGACTATGAATGATGTGATTTGATTTTAGCTTTATTTTTCTGCAATTAGATATCAAATTCCTCATATCATTGATGTTATCTCCTAAAGCCATGGCTTAGACTACTTGGCGAGCTATCGGACTATGAATGAAGTGAATTGATTTTACTTTTATTAGTTTGCAGTTTTGATTTGTTGAGTGTAGTAGCTTAACTCATTTTTCTTTCTGTATTTAGATAAGAAGCAGAGATAATAATTTCATGATCAGTAGTTCAATACTTTGTTTGATTTGAATAGCAACACATTTTCATTCTTGTTCAAGTATTAATTTCATTACTAGTGTGTTTTAAGACCTTATGAAGTGTTAAGTTCTGGAAATCATTATAGAGGACATAATTGCCTTAAAATCTATAGCCAAACTTGCCTTCTAAAGTATTTTTAAAACTTAGGAATAGGATTATCAATTGCATTAGGAGACAAACCAAGATAAAACCCCCAAAAACAGGATAAAATTGATAAAAAAGTAAGAAAGAGGTTGTCTTGCACATATAGTGTGCCACACTTCATCTGTTTACGAATCCCGGATTGATAATTAATGTAGAAATTTAGGACACACTAAATTGACTAAACATTTTGGCGTCATTGCTTACACAAAAAAAAAAGAGAGAGAAGGGAAAAATTGATAACTTCTTGAAGTATGCTCTCCTCTTGCACCTAGTGTGATCTGGAGGATTAGAAAAGAGAGTTATTAGTTCAATAATTTCTTGATTATGCTCTCCTCTTTCACCTAGTGTGATCTGGAGGATCAGAAAGAGAATTATTAGCCCAACTTGAATGAAAAAAAATAATAAAAAAATGACATGCATAGAGCAAGAGATTCTAGGGGAAGGTTTATAGCTAGGGCCAAGAGTTCAATTTTCACAACTCCATCTACTTCAAGGCATAGACAAGATTCACCTCCATCTACTCCCAGCCTTAGGATTCCTGGAATTCAAGGAGCAACAACTAAATTAGAGGATTCTCCCACACTATATACTAAATCTGATCTAGGAGAAGAACCTTTCTTCACTTCTATAGGGGGACATATTGTAATCAAAGAAGTAGAATCACCTGAAGAAGAGGGAAAGGGAGAAACTCTCTCTCGTCCACCCTTGATAGAAGAACCAGAAGACTCTGAGGAAACTATCATGACGGAGGAAGTAGTAGATGGATTTGGAAAAGGGGCTAGAGGTAGAGGAAGAGGAAATAATGGAGGCAACAATGGTGGAGGTAGAGGTAATAATGGAGGAAATAGGGAAGGAGATAACTCATTTGGATTCCCTATAGTTGATGAGGAAACCCATGCAACAATGAAAAATATCTCACCATCTGTCCTCCAAAACTTTTATGGTTTGCGAAGTGAGGATCCTAAAACATTTATATTTGAGTTTGAAGTCTTGTGCCAAACCTATGACTACATGGAAGACTCTCAAAAACTCAAACTGTTTCCTTCAACATTGAAGGGACCTACTTTGAAATGGATCATGGGATTGGTCACTGAATCTATTAGGACTTGAAATGCTATGAAACAAATAATTTTGGATAAATACCTGGACTATTGTATGCCCACCAATCATAAGGATGAGGTATTAAAAATGATGCAAAAAGAAGATGCAAACTTGGAGGATTTACTTGAAAGGTTTCAATACAACTTAAAGAAAGAAAAAATGAGTAATTTAGATGAGGAAACCTTGAAATCCCTTTTATTGAAAGCCATTAGAGAAGAATGGATAGATATTTTAAACATGATGGGAAAGGGAGACATTTCTCAACTTCCACTTCGTAACGTAGCAGAACTATGTGTCCATCTCTTGAGGGGAAAATCTAAAACAGGAAGAGGGCCTAGAGATCCTTCTCTTATTAGAGCAAACAAATCTGCAACTGAATCAGTAAGAAAGAGGATGTCTTCAACATATAGTGTTCCACACTTCATCAGTTTACGAATCCTGGATTGATAATTAATGTAGCAATTTAGGACACACTAAATTGACTAAAAATAGCCCATGTTGATTTCGAAAGGGCCTGAAATCCGAAAAATACCTACCCGAAATGGATTGTTTTCCACTGGGCCCCCAAGGCGACGTCACACTCAATGAATGGAATCGGGCAGCCTCTCCCCAATAACGCCAAGTGCCCAAAAGATGTGCGAAGTAAACCACTTACCGCCAACCCGCTACACGCGAAAACGGCCACTGTTCACTCCACTATGCAACAAACAGTCACTGTACACCCATACCTGCCAAATTGAATTTTTGCGCATAAATCCAAAAATGCCCCAAATCATTATTTTTATCATTTTTTTCAACTAAAAACTTCCATGCACGCATCTTTGAATGTCCAAGCTATCAACCCACATATAATTGCACCATTGAAGACGCTACAAAGCTCCCAGATTACCTTCTAGCCTGCTTAAATGTTTTTCAACCGTTCACAGTTGCCATTCACCTAGTTCAGACCTAGTTTCTTCAAATTCCAGGTATTGAAGCCAGAATCCATTGAAAAGCATGTCAATTTCCGAACCAGTCTCTAAGTTTTCTTAATTGAAATTAAACAGGAACTTTAGCAACATAAAACCCACCTGGAATTGAACAACCATTACCTCAAAGACTGAAAATTTACCTTCCCCATTCTTAAATCCACAAGAACTAAGAATGGTTGCCCCAATTGCCATGGATGTCAAACCAATTACCACCCCTCACTTGGACCTGGACTACCTTCCCCTTGTTGATAAATACTTCCAAATCAAGGAAACCTCTGTCCATGAATCCCCTCTCAAATTATATTGCCGATACAGAGATAAATACATAAACCAAGCTAATAAAATAGGTATTTGGGAGTCTAATTTGCCCAAGTGTCAATTTCCTGAGGTACACATCTTTCTAGAAATTGTCCATTATTGTCATGCAAACTACATCCCCAACCAAAGAGAAATGATTTCCCCTGACCAAACCATACTTTTCACCATCACTTCCAAGTCAATTAATGAAATGCTACAAATGCAACCAGGGAAAAACTTAACCCCAATTTCAATTGGAGACCTACTAGGCAGATTCCCCAACCTAACCACTACAAAGCTTGCTAAAATGTTCCAAACTTTTATTGTAGAAGAAAAACATATCCCAAAAGATATTCCCCCATATATATATACCATATTTTCTCAATTTGGCCAAGACATTATATCAATGATATCTAGTATCTTAGGCTATACTACCAGTGAATACATAGATGAAATCATCTTAGCCTTCATGTCCATTTTCATCGCAGGACAGCCCCCTGCTATCATGTATGATTATGCCAAGTACATAGCTGATAGGATGCATGACCAATTTCTTAGAATGAGTAATGAAAGAGTATTCAAGTATTCCTCAGTTTTGTACCATCTTTTACTATATTACCAAGCTGACAAGTTCCCCTTCACTCTCCAAAAGCTTGATACCAAAGGTCATCCTAGGTCAGTGATTTTTTGGACTCCTTTGATCCATAAGTATGACTCACCATATCCATACATAGACTTCATAGATATTTTTGTACATCCTATAGTGACCATGCTACTAGGAAGTCCTCCTACAAGAATCAGTTCAGATATCAGGAGGATCCTTCAGCTTTCAAAACAACACAAAGTGGGAGATTGGTACTTGTACCAAAATCACATTGAAATTAGGATCTATGGTTGTGAGTTGACCCCATATAAACTGCCCAGATACCTCTCAATGAGTTTATTTTCTCTGGAGTACTACAGGAAGATAATCAATTCCGATGAGGTCCATTTTGTTAAGGCCAAAAAGAAGGCCCAGCTAAGAATCAAAGATCAACTAGGCCCCTTTGTATGTAATAGCCAAGAAGCTAGAAAAGAAGTAGTGCAAATCCTTCAGAGAATTAACCTAAAATAGAGCTTCATGTGGAGATATGATCCCCTAGACTCCATCTACAATAGAATACAGAGAAACAAGATGGCTCCCTACATTCACCACCGAATCCCTAAGATAGAGAAATATGCAAATCAATTGGAATGGGTGGAGAATACTTTAGTGGACAGGGATAGCACTAAAGTTGCGGTTGAAAATGCTCTAATTGACCTAGAGAAATAGCTTGATGAGGGTTCTTTCCTACATGTGACAAGAGAATCTCAAGTCCAAGGAGAATCTCAAATACAAGGAGAATCACAAGCATAAGGAGAATCACATGCACATAGTGAATCACATATAGAAGAAGAATCCTAGGTGCAAGAGAGTCAGAACAGCCAGGCCTATAAGAGGAATTAAATCAAACAGGTATATTAGAGCCCACCATGAGTACTCTCCCTACCTTGCAAACTCCTCTAAATGAGGAAAAAGGCCTCAAAAGAAACAGGGAAGAGGTTGCTACTTCAGGCAAAGCAACCACACGAACATATGCAGAGACCAGCCTGGTTAAAAGGCAAAGGTTGAATCCTATCTCTGAATAGGAACTCATAGAATAAATAGTTGGGGCCACTAGCAAAAAAAGAGAAAGAAACAGGTCTGCCACTCCCTCTAGTGGCACACTAGAACTTTCCACATCAAATACTCAGTTGTTGGAAAGGCAACAGAGTGTTGAAGTGTCCTCATTTAGGATGTCAGCTGACATGGACCAAGACATCATAGAAAGATACAAGGATATAAAGGCCAGGAATGAGAGGCTAAAAGTCCAGACTTATTCACAACACCTAAATATGGCACCTACAAATCAAACAAGGCTTATGTTAGCCTATGATGTGAAAGAAGGAAAAATGCAGATGACATTTGTGAAACCTACCACTTAGCAACCAAGAACAGCAAAAGACTTCAAAAAGATAGATTTCAAAGTACTGGAAAAGGACATACATCCTATTGACCATATTGAGCTTCACAAGCAGACAAGGGAGATGATTTACTCCACCTTGACATGGAAAGCCATTGTAGCTCACTAATTGCAAAATTCCCTAAATAACATGTCATCTCAGTTCCAATTGGAGAGGCCTCGTCCTAGGCAAAAGACACCAGAATCAAGTCCTTAGAGGCCTTAATCATTGAGTTGGGACATGATCCAAAAGATGTAAAGGCCATCGAAAGACTGATAAAGAAGAAGAACGATTGCATAGCTGCTTTGAAGAAGCAACTCAAGATTCCACCCCTACATCACCCACAAACAACAAAAGTCCTAGAGACACAAAAAGGACAAGAAGAGCTTATGGACTTGGTCCTAAAGTTGAATGACCAGTTGAAAAAAATAGAGAAGGAGCTAGACATATTGATTCAGTCCAAACAAAGTGACTTGGCCACCACTTCTAGGACTGCCATTCCCATTGTTTCTACTACAGTTCCTTCAAAATTGGCAGCATCACTGGCACCCATAACTCCATCTGCCACAGCACTACCTATTACTACTGAATCTACAACAATGGGTGCTTCAACAGAAAAGGCAGCAGAGCTGGTACAAGCCATGGAGAATATGTCAATCCAGGCAACAGAGCTTAAAAAGCTTAAGGAGAAAGTGGCAAGCTTAAAAACTGACTATAAGCTTGCCCAAATACAGTAGAGAGAAGAAACACAGAAATCCATAAGGATGGATGAGAAGATAAAGGTATTAGAAAAAGATTTAACTTTGAAAAAGCCACTAGGACAGACCAAGGAGATGCTCTAGGCCAATATCATTGACTCTGTCAATGATATTTGGTTGTCAATTCAAAGTAATATTTGAGCAAACTGAATTGGTAAAAGTGGCCACTGAAGCAATTCAAAAAGTAAAGGAAGATTTAGGAGACTAGCCTGAGGATGCTAATCGACTCAACCATTTCATAAATAGCAATAACAGACATGAGCTTAATGAGCTTGGTGTATAGGATAGAACTGAAGCTATCATAGAAGTCAACTTAGAGGGAAAATGCCATAACATGCAGGTGGGCATTGACAGATTCATGGCCAAGTTTCAAATTTTGAGGGATAAAGGCTTTCCCAGACCTATGGTCATCCATGATAAACTTATGACCCAATTGAATTACGTTGATAGATTAAGTAAGTTGGCCAAGGAACAAGCAAGCACTTCAGGTATCAAAGCCATGCCAATAGGGAAAGTATTGTATTATACTTTAGAGAATCTGTTTTTCCTAGAGCATGAGGTGAAACGTCTGTTTGTCACCAAGCCTAATTTTGCCAAATACACAAAGGAAGATGAGATCTATAGAAGAATGCTCAAAGTAAAGTTACCTGAGGATGAATGGTGGGCAAAGATGACAGATTTACTATAAGTTACTACAGTAAATCTGAATGGCAGCCAGATGAAACAGGTGAACAGGGTCAAAGAGTAGCAGGTTAAAGAGTATCGGTAAAAGATTAAAGATAAAGATGATTCCAGTGTACAAATATCAGCCAACTTAAAGGGCTCAAATTCAATTGTAACAACCAGCACTACCACAATAAGAGGGACAACATGATGTAGTTTTCCATCTGTCTCTATCTTCATGCTTGAAGATATTTTTATTTCCTTAATTAAATATCAAACTGTTATGATATATTTTGTAATATTTTTTTGTATAAATACTTCACATTTCAAAGTATTTAAGGTGGATTCAAATACATTTCTATAGACTTTTATCTAAAATCAAAGTGCTATTGTATCAAAACTAGATTGGCTTGCTCGATCATGGAATAAAGCTCAGATATTTTTCAGGATTCTTATGTAAAGAGAAAATCAAATAAGTATTCTCTCATGTGTATTATTGTTTTTCCTTATATTTCTTAATAATCACATGTGTTTCTATGAAATCTGAATGGTAAACTAGGAATGATATTTCAGAACTTGCTTTAATGCACTTTGTCTTGACTTTTTACATTCTTAATGCTTTCTAATAAACTATCTTAGTTAGGGAATTATTAAATGCTCCCTTACTTCCGTAGTTTCTCCCCTGGTCTATAGAAAAGGATTTTTAATTTCCCTTTGTTCATGATCACCTATTTCCTTTCATTTTGATCCTAGTCTAAGGATTCTTCATTACCCTTTAACCCTGGTTAGAACCATCTCATCCATTAAACCTGAAGATTTTCCTTTTTCTTTGTTAGCCTGCCCTGTAAACATTCCCTTTAATGATCTGGTCTAGTTAAGCTATCCTTTGATTAACTCCATAGCCCAATGGCTTGACGACCTAGCTCTATCCATTTGTTCCAAGAATTCCACCACCCAACTTTCAATCCAAAATCAAAATCCTCATGATCACTAAGAACTAGCCTAAAATCTAATAAAAAGCAAAGTTAAATTATAAAGAGAGAGCCCTCTATGGACTTAGGTTGGCTAGAACCTGAGTCTAAAAGATTTGGTTTGTGGTTACCTCAGATTATTCCTTCTTTTGATAACTTCCAGGGAAAACTTCTGAGTGATAACATGACCTTAGGCCAAGGCTTGGCCCTGGAAGACCTCCTAAGGAAACTCCAGTAATTGAACCTCATGTTAAAGCTGCTCAAACTCAAACTACTTTTATTCGACCATTAGAACAACCAATTGATATTCCTCAAAATGACAAAAATGCATTGATGACTTTTAATGTTGAAAAAGAGTTAGAAAGAGTTAAAATCCCAATTCCTCTTTCAGAACTTTCTAAGAATCCTGGGTATAAAAATTAGGTCTCCAAATGGATACAAAATACCTCGATTGATGTTGAAGGTGATATCATTAATCTGCAAGATGAAAAACCAACAGTTGTTTTTGGCCCAAGCTCAGATATGATAGACGAAATAGTGCCTCCTTTCTATGTAACTCTTAAGACAAATGGTTCCATGTTGTATAATTGTATGCTTGATTCTGGAGCATCACATAACCTCATGCCAAAAACTATCATGGATCATTTCAAACTTGACATAACTAGATCCTATCATGACTTCTACACCTTTGATTCTAAGAGGGTGCCTTGCTTAGGATTGATTAAGGATTTAGTAGTCACCCTTGCCCAAATTCCATTGAAAAGTATAGTACTTGATATAGTTGTCACGGATATCCCTCCCAAATTTGGAATGCTCCTTTCAAGTTCTTGTTGTGCCAAATTAGGGGGAACTCTTCAGATGGATATGTATTATGCTACTATTCCAGTTTATGGGGGAGAACAACTAAGATTATACAGGGAGGTGAGATTTGTACACACTGTTTGTAAAACAGACCAGCCAAATAACCATCCCATGTATGCAATTGACCAAGATTTTGGTTGCTTTCAACTCTCTTCAAACCAAGTGCGTGAAACTCAAGTTAAAATTGAAGATGTAATTGAAAGTCCAATACCAAATAAAACTGATATATGGAAACTATTCTTTGATGGTTCCTATACAAAAGATGGATCAGGAGCTAGAGTAGTTTTAATATCACCTAAAAAAGAAAAGACTACCCAATCATGTAAGCTCGACTTCAAAGTTATAAATAATGTGGCTGAATATGAAGTTTTCCTTTTAGGATTCCAACTAGCCAAAAGCTTAAAGGTTCAAAACTTAAGTGCTTTTACTAATTCAGAGCTTATTGTCAAACAAGTGAGAAGTATTTTCCAGACTAAACATCCTAGACTTAGGTCTTGTTAGCACCTAAATCCACCTTAGACTGAAGGAAGGCAAAATTCAGGGTAACCACAAACCACTCTCAGCCTGGTAGCTAGCCCTACCAGAACAGGAGAGGGCTCTCTCCAAGTCACACTCAGTGAATAGATAAATGAAATGGCCTAAGATGACTTACAGTGAAATATTTATCTTAGGCTGGTAAGTGAATATGGATGTAAGAAGTGATTTTTATGAATGACTATGTTTCTGGGATGGTATGGGACCAACGGATAGCAATGAGTAGAGGATGAAATACAAAGGCACAGATTACTTCATGAGGCAAGACAGGCAGAAAGTCTAGCAATTGCATTTGAAATAGCGTGGAATGGAGAGATTGCTTAGGAGGGTGAAAAGGGCATGGGCAACATGAATCCTTTTCAACAGAAGAGAACACTGAACATGAAATTTTCCCACAGGCAGAGCAATAAAATTGAATTCTACCTTATCTAACTTAGAAAATTTCAATGGAAATGAATATGAAATGAATTATGAAACAGAACGAAATACATATGAAACATAAGAGACACATTTGATACATTCACAACCACATGAATCTCATGAAACAGAGCCACTGCCTTTCATTAATCCTCTGTCAAAATATATAATGCAGAAACAGAGTTTCTTTCCCACAGTCTCCCAAAACTTACAAACCAACCAACCATTTGCAAATAGTTTGCATACAATATATATAATGTGCCATTAAGAGATAGAATGCCCAAGGGTTGGGGAGTTACTCGAATCATTACAAAATGGAGTTGGAAAGCCAACCATTAGCTACAGGTGCAGCGTTACAAACATGACAAATGGCTTGGGTGACTGTTTGCCTTCCTTTGCCACTTGGATAGAAGCCAATCTGGGGTGAAAATACTTTAAATGCCACCTTAGGTTCCGAAAAATTGAAGTGTAGATGAGTGGGCCCACTTTGGAGAAGTCGTGAATCGAAATTTCACGAAACAAAGGTAAATTGGGCCTTTTTTCCTATATGCACTGCTCCACTTTGGAGCCTGATTTGAGGGACTTTCAGGAGTCCAAACTATGCACAAGTGTGCCTGTTGGAAATCCTGTCCTATCTACTTTCCAACCCAAGTGGAATTTTTGAATTTGGTGCTCATTTGCCCCTCCAAATCTTCATTCACTCAAGACTGCTTCCTGTGTGTCAAAATAGGGGCAGAGAGGCCATTTTTTGGGCATTTTTGACCTCCTGGAGACTCAAATCATGCCCAAATTTCTTGGCCAAGTGCCAGTAGTCGTGATTTTTCATGTTGAATCCAAAAATGCAAGCCATTTGTCAGTTGGAGCTCCCAATCCTACGCGCCGCGCTGGTGGCGCGACGCACAGGGAGAAAAAAACCTGTGTTTTGACCAAAAAATTACCATGTGACCAAAATTGTCCAAAATTTCTTGAAATTTGGGTTGGAGGTTCTCTGAGAGGCACTATGTTGGGCCACAGAAGCTTCAACCAAGATTCAAAGCCGATCTTGCTCTTTTGCCTCTCTTGTTGCTTTGCTCAATTTTTCCTTCAAGCTCCTTATTCGAGCCTTTGCACTCATGTTCCGTGCCCTGTAATGATAAACCATCCTCCTCAGTATGGTTTTGTCTCTGTCGGCCTTCTCCAGTAGTCTCTCGAGGTGTATGTTGATCCGTTCTAGCCAAGACTCACGGTCATTGTTGATCTCTTGCTCCAAGGTAGTGAGCTCGATCCTCCTTTGTTGGGTAGCTTGTTGATTCTCACGGATGTTTTGCAGCTCCATGATCTCATGCTGGTCCTCAAGCTGCTTGTTCCTTTGCTCCAAATAATTGATAATCTATTTGGCCCTCTCCACATTGAGTGACAAGTCTTGGATCTCCGTGTTCTGCTCCTGAATAGTCATCCTAAGTTAGGAATTCTCCACCTCTGCATCATCATCCTGAATGAGGATGAAATCGGCCTCATGTTCACCTGATGGCCCCTCATCATGCACGAGCCTCTTGCCCTTGTCCTATACCTATGTAGTCGATTCCAGAAGCGAGGCCCCTTACACCCCGGGTGGAGATAACACTCGCTTTGCTGCTGCAAACAAGTGCCTACTGCCTCTCTGATATGTCACGAATATTGGGATAGTCGTGGTCTCATGGTGCTCATACTGATGAGAAGGACCACCCATCTCATGCTCTGGCTCTGATAGAACCTGTGATAAACTGAAGAGGTCATGGGAGATGAAGTCCTCCCAAGAAATGCCCTGCAAGTCCAACTGATGATCTACCAAAATCCAGATAAGAGCAAAGTGATATACACTGTTAAGCTACCGCTGAGGGGTCTTATGCTGCATGAAGGTGTTCATCCTCTCTATGTTCCTTCATATGAAAAATGGGAGGTTCATCATCCTCACCCTGGTAAAGTGCATGAGAAACCTGATGTGATAGGCATATAATCGAGAGAACCTCCCCTCATAGCTGAAGTACTTCATGATCAATTTCATGAGCGGAGCATACTCATCTTTCAAGTATCTGAATGGGAAGAATCTTGTGAGCTGACTCAAGAATCTAGCCTTAATGTAAGGCTCATAGTGTTGCCTATCCACCTTCTTTTTCTTATGCCACTATTCTCCAACATTTGGTATGCCTGTTGCCACTGAGATAGTTTCAGGTGTCAAAGTGAAGGTGACCCCAGCCAAGATAGACTGACCTCCATGTAGAGGTGAAGCACAAAAAGATGGGCCAACTCATGATGAACTCTAACCATTTGCCACCCTTTGACAAAATTCAAAACATGCTAGGTGCTGGAAACATGACATGGCAAGAGGGCATGATTGTAATTCAGTGAGGGTAGTGGGCTCATCCCTGACATGTTTGCCACTCTTTTGATGTCTCCTAGGATCCTGCTCTTCCGAGGATGAGTCACTTTGTGTCTCCATCTCATACTCTGATGAATGCTGTGATGCCATGACTGTTGTGTGTACTGTACTTAGGCTGCCCTTTGATGATGGTGTGAAGTTGGGTGCTTTTGTGATATCTGTCACCAAGGGGAACAATGAAACATAAGGGAGTATTAGGAGGGGAGTAATGTGATAGGAATAGGGGTTATGGGGAGAAGATTGTTTAGGGATATGTAGGGGGTTTGGGTATTTGATAGGGTAGGGTTTTTGGGTTTTGTATTGACCAATAAGAGGAGGGGAAAGGGAATAGGGTTTGGTAGTGTTTTAGGGTAGGGATAATAGGAAAAATTAGAAAGGGAGGATAGGGAAAAATGGTAGGTGAGGGAAAAATGGGGAGTGAAATGGAACCTTGGCACTATCACCACAATTTTGCAACCCTAGCCATCATGGTTTTTGGTGTTTTCTTGTGGTTGATTTTATGAGTTTTGTTGCATTCAAACATCACCATAAACCACCATATCATTTATAAACTTTGATGAACAAGTCATGTCATAGAGCCTACCTTTCAATTTGATGGGCTTCACAAAAATTTTGAAGTGATTTGGCATGATTTGGGCCCTTTGTTTGTGGGCGCCGCGCGCAAAACCCAGTGCGCCGCGCCTTGAGCACTGCCTCCAAACTTGCTCCAAACAACTCACGATGCACTCTAATCACTTTGCAATGTCTCCCAATGGATTTGATTTGCACAATGCCTCTGACTTTAGTGGAAACTTGTATATAAAGCCTTGGAAGTGATGGGTTAAATTTTTGCTTCTCCAAAAACCCATTTTTCTAATGTTATGTTTTGACACTTTTTCACTGACTTTAAAACACACTGATCTTCACTTTCCCTTTGAAATTTTAGCTCAAATGATGAAATTTTCAGCACTCTTTGTAGGGCTTGCATGACAGGATATTTGGCCATGGAAACCACGACTACATCTGAAGAAATCAACTGACAAAGTTTTTGAAAATTTTATCCCAAATGACATTGTTTGACTTTTTTTCAAAACAGAATTTTGAAGAAGAGTCGAAGTCTATCCACACAACAATGAAACTCCCTGAATCATAACTATGTAAGGGCATCATTCTGGCCTACATGGCTTTATTGAAAATGTTTGAAGACCAAATTGATGAATCCCTAGACCTAACTATCGAAAATGACTTTTGTCCATTAAAGGACCAGACCTTGACTGTCATGGACTTTGGTGATTATTGACAAAAGACTTGAGCCAGCAGAAGCCAGACATGAGGGGAAGTGACTAGCATGACCTTCTCCGTCAAATTATGGCATGCCCCTAGCGGAATGTAGCTGGGTGAATGGAGCAAGACACCTAAAAAGGAAATGCATAAAGAGTTTTGATCTCTGATGGAGGACTGACCAGACCAACTCTAACATTGGCTCCAATGGGGGATGGTAGCTCCTTGGAGGTGCCAAGAATAGCAGATCTCTAGAAGAGCTAGACAGTGCCTTCATCCATTGGGCTATGGAGTCATCATTTCGACAAATAACACATGACTCTGACTCATTTATGAAACTGAAATGACCAAAAAACTGACTCAAATTTGACATTGAAATGACTCGAAGACTAACTTAACAAACTCTAACAAAGTTAAAATGTGTTAATTAAAAAGGAACTGAGGGAGCACCGACCAGGTGTCCATCTTCCCTATGTCAAAGGAACCACGGACAAGATTGCTCGAATCCTTATGAGGTATGATATTCTTTCAACCTTTAGGCCCCTCAACACCATTCGTAAATCCCTCCGATCGGTGAAAGATCCCATTGACCCTAAGGACATGAAGGGTGTCTACTTGATCCCTTGTTCTTGTGGGACCCCCTATATCAGGGAAACAGGGTGTTCCATCCATCAGAGGATCAATGAGCATGCGGCTGACCTAAGACATGGGAGAACCAAGTCCTCAGCATTAGCAGAGCATGCAGAAAAGACTAAGCATCAGGTTTGTATAGAGGAGGCCGAGGTTATTGCTAAAGTTGCTCATTTCCATCATCGTAAATTCAGGGAGGCTATTGAGATTGAAAGAAGGCCTAACAATCTCAATAGAGATGATGGCTGGAAGATCAATAGTTGTTGGATCCCTGCCCTTTCCTCCTAGTCTTTCTTTTCCTCCCCCCCTTTCGAGCTTTCGTTGTTTCCCCCCTGGAGCCCTATCTTTTCCTTCCTTCTTGGGTTTATCCCTCTTGTTCTAGGATTTTCTTTTCCTATCCTTCTCCTTCTTTGTCGCTCTTTCTATTTATTTCTCTTGTCCCTTATTAATAAATTAAATCTTAACTAATATTCTGTTTATTAAACACCCCCGTCCCATTTTATATTCTTATCTATATATTTATTTTCACTTTTTATTTTATTTCATTTTGTGTTAAATTTATTTTC
>APFE030609716.1:1509-18081 GCA_000404065.3 Pinus taeda
AAATTTCATAGGAGGCAGAGTAAGTTTTGTGAAAATGTTTTGGTGAATCCCTCTGAGTAAAAGAGGATGAATATGTAAGTGTTTTTGTTTAATGAATAGAAATCATTTTATGGTGGTGGAATACTCTGTCCTGTGTAATTATTTTAAAAGACTTCTCTGAGTAAAAGATCCTAGAGCAAAAGAAACAGAGCATTGCCTCTGTGTTTTATTTTTGTGGTTTTGGTATTTTCCCATTGCAAACAAACAAAAATACCCAACACTTATGATCTCTTGGAACAAAGAAGAACCATTGTTTCTCTCCAGCTTCATTAGCTAAACCTGGAAGAATACGAATAAATCTAGTTGAAAAATCTTAATTAAATTCTAACCAGGCCATAAGCAAAAATAATTTAAACGTACGTGGTAACTCCCAGGGATCATATTGATACAAGTCCAAGGTGGGTATGATTATATCGAGGTTCAGTGGGTGGTCCGCTTGGGCCTTTTTTTTCAGATAGAAACCCACCAGTTCCTCTTCTGTAGGATAGAATCTGAAGCCCGGAAAATTCATAAATTCTCCTTGCACCTTCTCATCGTCGTATAATTCTTCCAGCATGGCCATCTGATCTATTTTGAAGAGCCACTATACCAATTGCCTCATTATGTTCTCTATATATCTGCACAGTTTTGGCTTATGATGTGCAGGTTAGATTTGAATTATAAATTTTACGAAATGAGGAGGAAGAGGGATAGAAATTTGAAGAGGAATTCAGAGAAATGTGATGAAAGAATGGTCCACGCGTATGAGGAAGTATTGAAATTATTAACTGTGTTTTTTGTTCGAAGTCTTTTTTAAATTTTTAAAAGGATAGTAACTAGCAATTGTCCCAAAAGGTACAAAGAGAGGCCGATAGGATTATTAAATTGAAATTGTTGAATTTTTCTAGAATATATAATTGGTCTATGGAAATCCTTGCTATCTTGCACTGAATCATTGTGCAATTACTTTTCTTTAGATGTGGCTATTGCTATCTGAATAAATTAATCACCCTCATGAAAAGAATTTTAAGGTGGCGATTGCTAACTGATATTCTGTGTATGGATTTTGACAATATTAACTCGCAGTGACCATGTATCCAAACAATGAAAATTTGAAAATGGATTCAAATAGAGGGGAGATCAGGAGGGTGCGCAGCACCGGCTTGTTGGGGGGATTCATCTCCTTCTGAAGCAGGTAGGGGATTTTCAGAAGGTTTGATCTTTGGAATTTCACTGGGCATCTGAACAACCTCTCTCATGGTAGCCTCTCTACGCTATTTTCTTCAACACATGCCATTGCCACACAGAAAACGTGGATAACGTTGTGCAAAGGAACTGAAGACAGCCTCTCATCCAAAATGTTTGAAACTCCTTCCTTGGTTGAGTTAAGTCATCTTGTTTACCCATTGAACAATATCTACACCATCTCCAAACTCCCCCACCAGCCTTCTACCAGTGACTAGTTCTAGCAGCACTACTCCAAAGCTATAAACATCACTCTTTTCATCCAGTTTCAGCGTGTATGCATTTTCTGAAAAAATAACACAAGAAAAATACTGTATGAGAACTTACATATAAGCATTCGATCCATCAGCAGCCTTCATCTAATTGATTCTCTTCAGAGAAACAGAGGGCATTGAAATTTCACATTGAAATAATATTAAAGGCAAGGAGATAAGCTTGATTGTTTACCTAGAGCAATGTAACCATAGGAACCTGCAATGGAAGCATTGCTTTTCTTCAAAGCCCTGGCTTTGATGATGGTACCAGTGACTAGTTCCAGCAGCACTACTCCAAAGCTATAAACATCACTCTTTTCATCCACTTTCAGAGTGTATGCATTTTCTAAAAAAATAACACAAGAAAAATACTGTATGAGAACTTACATATAAGCATTCGATCCATTAGCAGCCTTCATCTAATTGATTCTCTTCAGAGAAACAGGGGGCATTGAAATTTCACATTGAAATAATATTAAAGGCAAGGAGATAAGCTTGATTGTTTGGGCATGATAAAGAGATCTGTGTTGTCGGGATTATTATTCCGAAGAGGCAGCTTGTGGGTATTATCCCATCTGTGCTAGGAGCGCTTGTTTACCTTCGTCGTGTCAATATGAGACACAACAGGCTCAATAGAAGCCTGCCTCGCGAGCTCTTCAATGCAGGAGGTCTTCAAAGTTTAATTTTTAATGGGAATTCCCTTACAGGTCCATTGCCCGAAGAAATTGGAAAGCTCAGGTACCTTCAGAACCTTGATTTATCTTTTAATTCATTTGTGGGCATCATCCCCCCGGCAATCAATAATTGCACTAGATTGAGGAGGCTGGTTTTGAACAATAACAATTTTTCGGGGCTGCTTCCTCGAGGAATGGGAAACAGTCTCCCCATTCTCCAACAGTTGGACTTATCATACAATCTCCTCAATGGATCCATTCCTCCTGATCTTGGTAATCTAACCCATCTTCAAAGCACTCTCCAGCTCTCCAACGACTTCTTTACAGGCTCAATCCCTGCAAGTTTTGGCAATCTGCCTAAAAAGGTAAGCATAGATCTTACTTACAACAAGCTCACTGGAGCTATTCCTCAGAATGGAGCCTTAGCTAATCAGGGCCCAACAGCGTTTCTGGGAAACCCTGGTCTCTGTGGTTCACCTCTGCAAAAATCATGCCCAACTCCTCCGACTTCTTCTAGCATTCCCAATCTGCCCAATTTAGGTCCTTCACATACAGGCCCATCGGTGGAGATGGTTACGAAAAACAGGTCTTCCGTCAATATCTTTTCCTTTTCCCTTTTCAACCACAGGTTTTCATTCAATTTCTTTTCCTTTTCCCTTTTGGCCGCTTCCTTCTTTCTCTCTCTTTTCTTGATAGCTTTCTCATCCTTAGTGTGCTTCCCTTTGAAAGGTTCTCCTATTGTGAGTTCGGCGCCGGTTGAAGAAACTGGATAATGAACAAGCGACTGATGAAGAAATTTCATGACCAATCTCTTCTATGTTGTGAAGTGGATTCTCAAGTAGCAACTGTTGAATCAACTGTGAATATTCATAGCAACTACTTCAATGAAACCACTTTCACACTCACGGCACAACATTTCCATGCCAGTTTCTGAGTTATCTTGTTGATCCTCCGCCGCCAATTGGAACTTTGTTGCACAGATAGCACCAGTAACGTGTATTAACCTCGTCATTCTCTGGCAATGCAACAGAGCCGCGCCTTAAAGATGAAGAATGTGATTCAGACTGATCCATTACAAAATCTTGTAAAGACACATCATTAGAGACCTCATCGTAACTTAGCTCTTAGCTCTACCAATTTATATGGAGGAATTCACTAAAAAAATAGAATCAGGTCAGAAAATTAATTTACTTAAATTTATATTTTAATGTTCACTCGTGAATGTAAAATAATTTGATGAAGGTACATTAATAAAATATGTAATGGGAGTGCCAAGTGCATTTCTGACATATATAAAAGATTAAGCCATTATCAGAAGATTCAAAATATATCTATAATTTAAGGTTTCAGATGTCTGAATCATGATAAAGATTTCAATTCATATATATATATATATCTATATACACAACCAGCTTTGCAGATCGATGAATAAAATGAAAAATTAGCCCAGCTAAAGATTACAACTGTAAATACTAGACCATACATCAAGGGTTTCATAATAATAAGAAAGCAGCAGGATCCATATTATTGCAGTTAAATACATAGACAGAGGGGGAGAAAGAGGAATGCGCTTTTAAAACAGCTGTGTGAAACATAAAGCTGCGAGGATCAAAACACCCTACACTTACTTCAAATCTTCCTCTGCTATTGCAAACAGTCCTTCAAAATGTTGAACAAATGACCCTAAAATTATTTAAAATACAAGGGTTTAGTCCCAGTGTAGCAACCCAAAGCGAAATAAAAACGACAGGACCAGAAACATTGTTTTGTTACCTGAAACAGAAGCCGGTTCTCCCGAAGCCGCGAGCCAAACCTGTTGCAAACAAAGGAAAAGTCTCATTGTAAACTCAGACAAAAAGAAAGGAAAAGGAAATTATCAGGAGGATGAGGTGAGATGATTACCTTTTGAAGATAGAGGAAGCCGAACCGCTCCACCTGGGATTCACCCTTGCGCATCAAAACAAAACCCTTTCTTTCTGTATCAGCATAACCCTGCATATGGAAGACAGATGAAACCCATATCCTCCATTTTGATAGGAAGAGAGAGCAATCCCCGAACGCTGAATTTCAATAGCGAGAAGGCTTACCTGAGGGCAAGGCATGCAATCTCGGCAGGACCTGGTAGATTTCTTTTAGAATGAGGAAGCTTCATGCGGTCAGGTTACAAGGTCAATTGGAAGCTACCAACTCCTTACCTGTGCAAACGAGTAGATAATCCAGGTTAGTCCCAGTATAGCAACCCAAAGCGAAATAAAAACGACAGGACCAGAAACATTGTTTTGTTACCTGAAACAGAAGCCGGTTCTCCCGAAGCCGTGAGCCAAACCTGTTGCAAACAAAGGAAAAGTCTCATTGTAAACTCAGACAAAAAGAAAGGAAAAGGAAATTATCAGGAGGATGAGGTGAGATGATTACCTTTTGAAGACAGAGGAAGCCGAACCGCTCCACCTGGGATTCACCCTTGCGCATCAAAACGAAACCCTTTCTTTCTGTATCAGCATAACCTTGCATATGGAAGACAGATGAAAACCATCTCCTCCATTTTGATAGGAAGACAGAGCAATCCCCGAACGCTGAATTTCAATAGCGAGAAGGCTTACCTGAGGGCAAGGCATGCAATCTCGGCAGGACCTGGTAGATTTCTTTTAGAATGAGGAAGCTCCATGCGGTCAGGTTACAAGGTCAATTGGAAGCTACCAACTCCTTACCTGTGCAAACGAGTAGATAATCCAGGTTAGTCCCAGTATAGCAACCCAAAGCGAAATAAAAACGACAGGACCAGAAACATTGTTTTGTTACCTGAAACAGAAGCCGGTTCTCCCGAAGCCGTGAGCCAAACCTGTTGCAAACAAAGGAAAAGTCTCATTGTAAACTCAGACAAAAAGAAAGGAAAAGGAAATTATCAGGAGGATGAGGTGAGATGATTACCTTTTGAAGACAGACGAAGCCGAACCGCTCCACCTGGGATTCACCCTTGCGCATCAAAACGAAACCCTTTCTTTCTGTATCAGCATAACCCTGCATATGGAAGACAGATGAAACCCATCTCCTCCATTTTGATAGGAAGACAGAGCAATCCCCGAACGCTGAATTTCAATAGCGAGAAGGCTTACCTGAGGGCAAGGCATGCAATCTCGGCAGGACCTGGATGACGGTTTGAAAACTGGAACCTACACTTCGTCGATCGGAAAGCAGAATGGAAGGACTACAACAGAGGAAGACTCAAATGACTGAACTTTCGCAGCAAAAGGCAGAAACCAAATCGCGTTCCGCTGGACCAAAATTTGATGCCACGTGTCAACCTAGAAATCAAAATTTGATGCCACGTGTCGACCTAGAAATCAAAAGGACGACGAAAGCTTGTTTCAAAGAAAGGCCTATCGGCCTAAATATTTTAAAAAACTAATAAAATAAGAAAAAATTAAATTATTGCATAAAAAAAATCAATGGAAAGACTAAGTAATGGTGGATATCCATTTATCCTTTAGAGGACATTTGAGTATATTTATAAGGACCATCTAAATGAAGTTTTCCAAGTCAAGTTTTTGAGAATTTTTGGCATCAATTCACATTTAGGCTTTTCGTGAAAAGAGAATCAATGGAAATACAAGGTATATGAGGATTTGATATTTTCATTCCTCCCATTTATAAATCTTAAATCTGTAAGGAGTATTTGAATTGAACTTTTCAAATCAAAATTTTGAAAATTTATACCTAGGAGAGGTTATTCCATTCACATTTATGTTTGGTTAAATGTTTTTCACAAGAGAGAATTAATGAATGAAATAATAAGTATAAAGGTTAGTGGAGCGTTTGAAGGAAAAAAATTAATAGAAAACTAAGTATAATTAATTTAATAGAAAACTAAGTATAATATTTGTTAAGGTTGCAAACAATAATAATAAAAATATTAGGTATATTGATTTTATAGGATTAATTTGATTGTTTTTATTAATTTTTTTTAATAATTTTTTATAGTTATAATATATAATTTAATTTTATATATGTGGATAGTGAAATTATTTTCAAATAAGGGCTCGTAGGTTATTTTTTGACTGATAGTTATCATGGTATATTTATCTAAAAATATGGTGTATGTTCTTTTACTTTATTTTAGATTGTTTTTTATATTAACCTTATATAATTAAATATTTTATTTGAATATTAATAATAAATTAAATGATTATATATTTCTTAAATATAAGTTTTTGACCCTTTTAATTTATTTTGCTTTATTAATATTACCTTATATAAATTAATATTATTTATAATAGTTTAATAATATATGGATATTAAATATTTTCATTAATTAGTTTTATGACCTTTAATTTATGTAATATCTTACTTATTTTATTCTTTAAATTTATTTAACTAAAATATACATTTATCATAAATATATAAATTGAAATTTCGACATCAAAATAAGATTTTTAATAAAGTCTTTGAAAATAATAAATAGAAGTCTACACAACTTTGAAAACAATAAATGGAAGTTTACACGTCCAATCTTAACCTAAATCAATGCCGAGAATCACTTTGACTAGTGACAAATATTATACTGTTCTTTCCCAGGGTTGAGATTTCATAGAAATTTCCCAGACATTACGACCAAAGAACCCATTGGACTTCCTCCGACCATCATTACGCGGAGGAACAATGGAAACAGTTCTAAAAGACTTTGAACAAGACCACAGTTTATAATATTCAATGCTTCCTCATACGCGTGGACCATTCTTTCATCATATTTCTCTGAATTCCTCTTCAAATTTCTAGCCCTCTTCCTCGTCATTTCGTAAAATTTATAATTAAAATCTAACCTGCACATCATAAGCCAAAACTGTGCAGATATATAGAGAACATAGTGAGGCAATTGGTATAACGGCTCTTCAAAATAGATCAGATGGCCATGCTGGAAGGATTATACGACGATGAGAAGGTGCAGGGAGAATTTATGAATTTTCCGGGCTTCAGATTCTATCCTACAGAAGAGGAACTGGTCGGCTTCTATCTGAAGAAAAGGGCCCAAGCGGGCCACCCACTGAACCTCGATATAATCATACCCACCTTGGACTTGTATCAACATGATCCCTGGGAGTTACCAGGTACGTTTAAATTATTTCTGCTTCTAGCCTGGTTAGAATTTAATTAAGATTTTTCAACTAGATGTATTCGTATTCTTGCAGGACTAGTTAATGAAGCTAGAGAGAAACAATGGTTCTTCTTCGTTCCAAGAGATCATAAGCAGTCATGCCTTCGGCCTAACAGATTGACGGCTTCGGGTTACTGGAAGGCTACCGGTTCAGATAGAGCAGTTCGCAACGAGCTGCTTCAGTGCATCGGTCTCAAGAAAACTCTCGTGTTTTATAAAGGCAAAGCCCAGCATGGGCAAAGAACGGACTGGATCATGAACGAGTACAGGTTGCCAGATTTCAGACCGCCTGTGCACAAGGTGATCAATTTTCTTTTATTTTCTTAAATTAAAGAGAGTTTTCTTAATAATCGAAGGTCAAGGTCTCTTTATCTGCCTAATAAAGTGAAGAATTTTGAACTTTGAAGATGGAGAAAGGGAGAGTTTTTGTTTGGTTGGTTTTTTTTCTCTGTTCTAAAGTCAAAATAGGAGTATTTAAATTTTTCGACATTTTGTAGGAATTATTTTCTATGAACTTATAGTGAAGAAATCGAATTGGCATTTTCAGATGAAGGATATTGTGTTATGCCGGGTATACAGAAAGGCAGTTTCCCAGAAGTCGATTGAACAACGGGCAGTGTTGGATTACGTTCAAAGAGAAGAACCAGTTGTTTCAGGCCGGGACCAATACAAAGAGAAGTCTCATTCACCCACCATTCATGACAACTTTAAAATATCAAACACAATTGCAAAGACCAGAATTTCTTCGGTACATTATACTGAAAATCAGAGGGAAATATGTTCTTCTGCTCTAGGTAAACCACACGAAGAAACTAGTATGTTTAAGTGCCTAGAACCGATAATGTTTTGTGACGAAACTATGGCAATGAAGAACCCTAAATCCTACAAGCCACCGCAATTAGAGTTGCCCAAGTTGTCAATGGACTACTTGTTTAGCCAGCCGTTGGCGACTCCTCAATCTCTTCTGTCAACACCGTCGTTGTTCCATATTCCATTATCTTATATAGAATAACACCTACCGATGAATATTGTAAGCTTGTTGCTCAACTAATTCAAGTGTCTAACGAAAAGATGCTGAGAATTATTATTTATGCTTTATGTATGTAGAGGTCTGTGAATTGAATTTTGGACTAGGCTGGTGGAGGGTATTTGTATCTTCGTTCCATATATGTGTATGGGGCACTCAAGCTATGCTACGTGTAAATGTAATATTTATCTCCTTCGTATTTAGCATATAAGAAAAAAGAAAAACACATTAAGAAACTAAAAATGGAATATAAATATAATATATAAGAGAAAACTTGTAATATACAAATGTTGTAAGTTGTATTATAATTAGACCAAATATTTATTTGTGTTGGTTTTTGTTTTTTTGTTTTTTTGTTTTTTGTTTTGTTTTTGTTTCTATTTCTCACACTATGTACACAATTGATATATTTGAGTGTATGATGTTCTTTATAGGTAAATTCTTGCTTGATGGGGATGATGTCAAAGAGTAGATCGTCTTGGTTATGCATGATATTGAGCTTCATCTTAATGATCTAGATGCTCAGTTGACACACATTGAAGCAAGTGTGACTATTATGATCTATATGTTTCATTTTATAAATTGTGGCATATAACATCCACAAAGATGGAGATTACAGCCTTTTTTCTTTGTGCTAGAGAAATTAATAGTTTGATGTATGTTTTTAGAATATGATAAACCAATAAATTTTAATATAAATTTATTCAACTAATTTTTAACGGCTAATTCTTAATAGCTATTTCCTAATGGTTAACTCTAGAACCAGATGCATCTTGCTATTTAAACATTCCGATTGATTGATTTTTTCACCTTTGTCCTGAGGATGAACCACATTAGATGGTTTGAAACGTCCACCAAAAAATCAAGATGTGATTAATCTGAAAGAATTTATCAAAATATAAAATTTCTTAAATCAAATATTTTAATAATGAAATACATATGTGGCATAATAATTATTTAAAATTTACTTAATTATTATAAAAATATTTCAATATACATTTTATTAATTTCATAATCATCATATGAGTAATTAATTATTTTTTAAGCTAATTACTATGGTGATTATCAAAAATAAAATATATGTGTCTTTGGTTCATGTTTACCATTGGACTACCATTTAGGAAATCAGACTAGTGACAAAACAAAATACCATCAAAACAAAAGGCCATCAAAGCATTTTTTTAGATGCAGTGAGATACTAAAATTAACAAAGTAATGTTGTCTATGCCAAAAGGCATCAAAATAACTACCTAACCATATCAAAGTATCCTTGATAGGCCTTAAAGAAACTACAAACAAAACTAACTGAGAGTGCATGATCATAATATAAACTAAGAATAGGCGAATACATCGACCTCAACGAGAACATGTGCTTCTAGACTATAGTGGTTGGGACTAGGACCGGAATCCACACTTGCTTCAATGTGTGTCAACTGAGCATCTAGATCATTAAGATGAAGCTCAATATCTTGCATAACCAAGAGGATCTACTCCTTGGCATCATCCCTATCAAGCAAGACTTTACCTATCAATTATGTACATAGTGTGAGAAATGGAAATGTTAGTTGACTTAGGGTAAACATGTAAACTCTATGCTACAATGTTTTAGCATGGCAGATTGTAGATTATTGAGTGTTTCAATTTCTATGGGAAGTAAACTTTCAGTTAAGTTGTGGCATATAACATCCACAAAGATGGAGGTTATAGCTTTTTTTCTTTGTGCTAGAGAAATTAATAGTTTTATGTGTGTTTTTAGAATATGATAAACCAAGTATTACCTAGGCATTTGGAGCCTTGAGTCAATTTGTGGCCCATCTTGGATGTGAAAATTGTTCTTCATTGAAGAGGCTCTTTAATAATTTTGAAGGCACTTTTGAATATTCCTTTTGATATCATAGCGTTGTTGTAGGGAACCCACACTCAATGGATATATAGGGCTGATTGGGAAAGGGATGTGAATAGGAGGAGATCTCCAAATAGTCACATGTTTCAAATTTTGGTTCAAGTATTAAGTTCAATGATAAAATCATAGTTTGTGGTTTCTTTGTGAAATTCAAAGGTGTAGTATATTGTAGCTATTCACACCCATAAGGAGGCTAAATAAAATGATTTGACTTGTGAAACTATGTTCAAAAGTAGGGCTACGTGAAAGAGATATTACAATTCAATGTGATAGTAATGGTGTCGTTTATTTTCATAAGAACACAAAGAAAAAGCACATAGATATACAACATCATTTCATTAGGGATATGGTAGAGGATGGAGAATTGGTATGAGATAAAGTTAACACTTTCTAGAATGTTACAGATGCATTGATGAAACAAATGAACAAAGGTAAATTCAAGTGGTTCTATGATTCTATGGGCCCTAAAAATTAGTTCATAGTTTGATGCATTCTCCCTTATACCCTTTCACCATAAATGCCAATTCAAAGAATTTCAAGATAGGCGTGGCATATACCTTGCAATCCTATAGTGGAGAAGGTAATGATTATTGAGATATTCAAGGAATAAATAATTAATAGTAGCAATGATTAATTACTCAGTAGTGGCAAAGAATAAATGTTATTCATTAACAGATAATGAATTCTAAGTAGTAGTAGTTGACTAGTTAATTATTGGTAGTTTTGAACAAGGAAAATTTTAAAGATCTGTACTTGTATTAAAGTATAGAAACCTTGGTGAATTTTATTAAATCCTAAAATTCCAAATATAAGAGGTTTGGTGTTATTTTTGTAAAAATATTAAAATTTATAAGGATGATGATGATGATGATGATTAAAATCAACTAAGCCAAAAATGGTCTATCAGAACTTAAGAAGATAATATGTTACCTGGAATTATTTAAAAATCTATTTCCATTCTCGACAAGCGGCAATCCAAGATTACCATAAGTTTGTCGAATTAAAAGGTTAAGAAGCTTAATTATGTGAAAAATACATTGAAATTTAGATATAATATGAGTTCCATCATATAATAGGAAATGATTTTCATATTCATCTTAGTGTCATAAAAATGACAGGACCTTTCATCCTAAAGGGTTTTAGGAATTGACCAACACCTGCTTTCACTATGGTACTCATGACAATTTGTTCTTATTTTAGAAATTTTTATTTTCTTAGTTCACTAGTCAAAATAGAGATATAATTTTGACTTTTAGGCACCAATTTGATTGTATACTTATAATATCATAATTTCATTTTTTCCTCTAACTCCTTATCAAGCCACAATTTCTCCTTAAGCCTAGAGGAAATAATATTTGTAATAATATCATTATTTTTCAAAATGATATCTTCCTTTAGCCGCCAACAGTATAGCCAAGAAAGGACATCCTTATGTCGTCCTCACCTAAGTCCAAGGTTGTTTTCACTAGAGTTTGAAGCCATTTTAGGATGCCTTTTGTATTCCTTATTTTGTAACCTCTTCTTAAGCATTAGATAACTAGTAATAACAATTCTTTCAATGGTGGAAATACTTTCTTCAATGGGGAGGATTGTTAGATTTCCTTAAAATCCAGTAACTAATTCACAATTTTCTAAGTGTAAAAACTAGAAATACAAACAAGTGTTGCACTAGAAACTCAAATTGCAAATACATTAAGTTTTCTAATTCATTGTGCGTAGTGGAAAATAAATAATAAATCTAATACAAACATATTCAACACATAGAACACAAGACATACCCAAGAAACCAAAACATTGGAGAAAATATACAACTGTGTGCATCTTTTTATTATCTTCATCAAAATGTATTTCTTCAAAAAATTACAACAAGGGAGAAATTTCCTTTCACCAAATGAAAATAGCTTATAAACCTCAAAGATAACTTGTTATTCCTTCTACACACTTGATATGCTAAGAGACTATACAGATTTTCTTATATGTGCAACCATGTAAGTACAAATCTCTTCTCCCTACGCACATTTGCAAACTAGAGACTGCAAAAATGTTGTATAAGCTAAGGAAATTTAGTCCTCACTCGATATCTTCCTCCACATTGAAGCATTGTGATTTGCAGAACCCTAGCCTTTTAATATTGTTAATCTAACACACAATGTGTGCTCAACTAACGTGCCACTTACTTGCTCTATCTCCTCTTATAATTTCAACATCAACCTTAATATCTCTCCCAAATAATGAGATTAAATCATGTTGAAGGGATAATATTAAATCATAAGTTAAATTAATTTTTTTTAATTTTTCCTAAGTATAAAATTAGTAAATAGTTAAATAAATCAATCTTCTGCTAATGTAGTTGCATTATGGGTCTATATGCTAGTCTTAACACCTAGGAAAGTTGAACCCTTACTTGTCTACTCTAATCAACACTCCCTTTGAGAGAGAAAGGTGTTCTATTCTACACCTAACTTCTCTCTAAGCGAAATAAATCTACTGCATGGAAAAGCCTTGGCCAAAATGTCTATTTTATGCTCCCCTATTGGTACATATTGAAGTGCGATGATACATATCTAAAAAAATATCCCTTATGTGATGATGATGTATGTTAATGTGCTTTGAATGAATGTGAAAAATTAGATTCTCAAATATTTTGATGCAGCTTTGATTGTCAAAATGAATCACAATGGGCTCCAAGTCTATCCCAAACAAGCCCACAAGACACTTCCACAACCAAATAGCTTCGCACCCTACCAAATTGGTAGCCATGTACTTGGATTCAAATGAGTTCAATGCAACTTATCTCTTCTTATGGATAAATGAGGAAATAACTATTGATCCAACATTGAATTTGCATCTTGGTGTGCTCTTCCTATCTATGGAGCTCCCTACCCATTCTACATTAATGAAGCCCTCAAACCTCATCTCATCAACCTACCTATACCATAATCTAAACTATATTTTCCCCCTAAGATATCTCAATGTGTGCTTAGCAACAACCCAATGTACTTTGGTAGGCTCAGCCAAAAACTGGCTCAAAGAGTTAAATGCAAAACATATGTTTGACTGTGTGTTTACCAATACATAAATAACACTATTAAATTCCAATAAATTGAGGGATGTGCTCACTTTGATCTAGATGTATCCACCTTCCTCCAATTTCTTACTAGAGGCATGGTCATGGGTCTGCAATCCTTTATGTGAAACTTCCTCAAAATATTTAGGGCGTAATTTCCCTGCCCCAAGAAGATCTCTTCATCACCTTTACAAACCTCGAGCCCAAGAAAATAGTGCATAACCCCATATCATTCATCTCAAAACCACCTACCAGATTTCTCTTGCACTCCTATTTGAGCTTATCTACACCTGTCAAAGTTAGATAATCCACATATAACACCAAAATAAATGGCTCACCTCCAACAATAATGTAGTATAAATTGGGGTCCACTTCACTCTTGGTGAAGCCCAATCCATGAAGATAATTTTCTGTCAAAACATACCATGCGTGTGGATTCTGTTTGAGCCCATACAATGTTATCTTGAATTTGTAAACATGAGTATCCCTATTGCATGTCTCAAATGCCTCTAGCTATTTAATATAAATCTCTTCAACAACCCCATTAAGAAATGTTGTTTTAATATCCATCTAGTGTATCCTCCCCCCCAACTACATTGCAATATATGCAATAGCCCTGATAGACAAATATCTGGCCAGTGGGGAAAAGGTATAATAATAATTAATCCCCTCTACCTGCGAGAACCCCTTAGCCACAAATATCACCTTATATTTATTGATTCCCTCATCAAGATCATGCTTGATCTTGTAGTCACAGCGAGAGCCCACCATGGATTTTCCCTTTGCCCTTAGCGCCACCTCCCAAACATCATTCTTCATGATGGAGGCATACTCCTCCACCATGGCATCTCTTCACACTTGCTAAGTGGTTACCTCCTAGTACCTAGAAGGATCGACATCCAACAACTTGGTCATGTGTCATATATCTTTTGTAACTCTATGGATGTCTTATTTATTGAAATTGTACTAGGAGAATCAACTTGCTTATGTGCATCCTTAATCAACAAATCCACCCTTCTCACTCCCCTTCTCTTTGTGTTGTGATTCACTTCTTGAGTTGGCTCTACTCTCTCCTCCAACTGTGTGCCTGTTATAGACATTTTTGGGCACTTCAACCCCAATCACATATGTCCATAAACTGAGGGCTCCTAAGTCCCTAAAAGTGTTGCTTCACTGCCTAAAGGAACAAGGTCAACTGATTACATCATCTCCCAGAAGTTCTCCATTGAAACTGCTCAATAAATGTCCAAAACTAGTGCATACTAAAAGCTCAATGCAGAGGGTGTGATGATATCACCTTCCCATTGTACAAGGTGCAATGCATACTGTTTTGTCCCTCTGACGGTGCATGTCAGGAATGACAAATGGAAGGGACAAAAATGCGAGTTGGAAGATCATGGAATCTTCAGAAGCTTCCCTCCCACTTGCCACTCCATTTTCAACCAGGGATGAGTAAGAGATCATCATTCTCCAGTGGAAGCAGGAACTTTCAAAGAGAGACACTATTAAGATCCCATGACTCGCCTCTCTGTAATCATCTATATATGGATCCCTCATCACAGAGATCCAGAGGCTGGAATTTTGTAACTTATAGAGAAGTGTTATTGGTATTCTGGTGTACACTCACAGTGTTGGGTGATTTAGCTTTGCTTGAGGTGAATAAGGGCTTCTTAGCTAGAGGATGATGCTAGGTCAAAGCACATGGTTGTAATCTTCTTGCTACTTTTCATCTGAATAAAGTTATTCTTGTTTCCTTCCATATTCTTGTGTACTTGATATATGCTTGTATATGGTTAATGCACATCTAATCCTGCATTATTTATGAACTTAGATCCCTGTTTATTGCATAGTAGTATGTTGTTGTGATTCTACAGGTCCTTTTGAAGCTGAGTAGACAAAGATCAAGTGGAAAAACTCTATCAAGAAGGAGAGGAAATCGAGCGCAAGACTCAGGTTGGCCCTCTTGGTTCTCCTCTCATCTATTTTCAAAAAAGGAATCAATAGTAGACTTTGATTGTTTGTTTCTAAGATAGCCACCCATATTAGTGGGAATAGCATCATCCGTGTGGACACTATTCCCGTATAACAAAATGGTGACTCCGCTGGGGAGCGACTAGATTACTTGTTAGCCTATCTATCCTTGTTTCTTTTATAAACATACAGACGGAGCCTGAAGTCAAGCCTTCTAGCCTTCGAACTGCATTTGTTATACAAATGCAAAGTAGATCAATGCTGGTTCAGTCAATTTTTGTGTTTTGTTTATGAATTAAACAATAGATCTGCAAGCAATCTAATTGCCCTGAGTGGTGGCTCTAGTAACCTCTTAGATCACCCCTATGTTTTACATACATTGATATGTACTTATTCAGTTAAACACCTGAACTAAACTGCAAACTGTGAGTGAAATCTCGTTCAAAGTCTCGCATTGTAACCATCGCACCCTGCCTTCAAGGCAGCCTGTATGCATCGCACTTCCTAAATGGAGTAGGTGTGCTGCATACTGAGTTCACTGTGTAACAGGCGCAATGGTGAGGGAGGATTGAATTTACCCTCCACTGTGGATTATTCTCACTGTTTTCAGTCTTATTCAAGAGTTTTTGTTGTCTGTAGTCAGTGTACTTATGTGAATACCCCCTTCTCTTGCATTATTCTGCCTCCTTAGTGTAAAGAACTATAAACGTTTTCATGTATTGTGCGTCGTTTTAGTTCTCTTTTGCAAAAAGTAGCATAGTCGAACTGTCGTCTCTAGATCTGAAAGTGTCGTAACTATCGTTTTCAGTTTTAGAAAGCAATTCCATTGTTTTAGATAGTTGATTATACAGCTACTGTTGCATAATATTTGAATTACTAGTTTTAGAGTGTCGAAAAGCAATTTCCATTTCAAAATCGCAAAGTGTCTCTCTTGCTTTCACTTCGTTTTGAAAAAGAATTTTGTTGAGTACAGTCGCTTTAAAATTAATTCAGTTTTGCACATAGCTTTCTTAACGTCATTCACACATTAAGGAAGCTGAAAAACAAATACATGCATGTGCATTTGCATTTTGAATGCTTGGCTTGATTTAGGACATTAGCGTGTGCTCTGTGCTCTCTGAAGTAAAGATGCTTGACTTTCTTCCCTTTAGTAGCTAGGATTTTCATTGCTGAAAGAAGATAAAACGTTTGTTTATCATCTTAGACTACATTTAGGAATTATACATACATCACGTGGTGAACCTGAAAGGCAAACTGTTAAGCA